>PVJN01028230.1:0-27399 GCA_004026805.1 Lasiurus borealis | reverse complement strand
TTTATGTCCATCACAATTTGCTTTATGTATTTAGGTGCTCCTATGTTGGGTGCACAATTGTTTACAAGGGTTATATCCTCTTGTTAGTTTGATCCCTTTACGGTATTATTATGTAATGTCATTCTTTGTCTCTTATTATAACATATTTTAAAGTCTATTTTGTCTGATATAAAATTGCTACCTTAGCTTTTTTTTTTTTTCATTTTCATGTGCGTGAGATATCTTTTTTTATCTATTTATTTTTAGTCTGTGTGTATCTTATTATGAGTTGGGTCTTGGAGATAGTATATATGTGGGTCTTGTTTTCTTATCTATTTAGCTACCCTATGACTTTTGATTGGAACATTTAAGCCACATACTTTTAAAGTGATCATTGTTAGGTATGTATTTATTGCTCCTTTATTCTTTATAACTATATTCCTCTTTTTAATCTTTCTTCTTTTTAAGAAAGACCCTTTAACATTTCTTGCAATGCTGGTTTGCTGGTAATGAACTCCTTTAGCCTTTTTTTGGTCTGGGAATTTTTTTCTTTCACCTTCAATTATAAACAATAGCATGTTGGTTGAAGTAGTCTTGGTTTTAGGTTCTTGAATCTTGAATATTTCATGTCAATCACTTCTGGCCTGAAGTGTTTCTGCTGAAAAATTAGCTGGCAGCCTTATGGGAACTCCATGTGCATAACTGTTTCTTTCTCACTACCTTTAAGATTCCCTTTTGGACTTTAACCTTTTATTCTTTGTTTTAAATTTTTTTTATTTTATTTTAGAAAAATGTTTATTAAGCTGGGGACAATAAAAGGGGAAAGGATGGGGAAATTGGCCTAGGCTGGTCTGCTTTGGCTCAGTAAGAAGTCAGAAAAAATGGGGTCCTAGATCAGGTTTAGGGGTTTTCTTAGGATGAACAGTCACTGCCCATTACTGCCCTGGTGGCAAGTCTTGTGGGTCCCTGAGAGTTTAGAAGATGCATGCCTGTGGGAAAAGTAGGGGTGGGGGAAGATGCAGGCATGCTCCTGGGAGGAAGAGTGCACCATGCTGGGGCCTTTGTTTTGAAGACTTATTTTTTAAAAATATTTTTTATTTTTATTAAATATTTTTCCTTATTGATTTAAGAAAAGAAGGGAGAAGGAGAGAAAGATAAAAATATCAAAGATAGAGAATTACAGATCAGCTGCCTCCCACATGACTCCCATTGGGGACTGAAACCTCCTCATTGAGATGCTCAATCACAGAACCATGATAGGTGGGTTGTTTTGAGGGCTTTTAAAGGAGGACCAATGAATATTTCTTATTTTATGCTGATGTTCCAAAATAAGATTTAATCTTAACTTTATCTGTCCTTGGGTGTAGTTATTTGTCGAAAACCAAACATTGTTCTTACTAAATGGATTTAAACAGGAGACCAGAAAGCTGGTCAACCTTAACTGCTCTGAAAGGTCAGAGCTAATTACTCACTGTTTAGTTGAAACATTGTTAGCTAAAGCAACCTCTACCTATTTGTTTCATGTTAATTTCTGTTTTTGTTATTTCCTGCCTAAAGGCTAGGGGTGTGTCCCAAAGCCTTAATAAGAGGGAGAAAAAGGCCAGAGCAGGTGGCAGTCCTTTCCACTAGAGGAAGGCTCCCGCCTGGCCCCCCAATATCGCCAAATTAATATTTTCTAGTCTCTCATTTCATTTGCGTGCAGCCTCCTTCAGAACCCGAACCCTGAACCAGGAACCCTGAACCACGCGGGATGTGGAAAGAGGTTCCCACAGTTAGTGAATGGCACTAATTAGATTTCTGCTATCTGTCTCTTTGAGTAGGGTGATTTAAGCTTTTTACCTTCTGGGTAGGGGGAAGTGCAACCATTTACTCTCAAGTGTCCTTGGCCTAGTGCTTCAGTTATATTAACTATCCTTTCATTTCCTCAGCTGAAAACAATAATACCTAGAGCCTAAGATTGCCAAAGATAATATATATAAATACATACAAAGGAGTCAGAAGAGTATCTAGTTATCAGTGGTTAATAAGTAATGATTATTATTTATAATTTCAATTTGTTCCCAAAGTATTTGTTATGTGTATATGCCAATATATATAACATTATGTGTATATAACATTGTGTGCATTAATATGTACTAAAAATGTTACTCCCAATTTTCAATTTATTATAAAAGAAAATTACAAAAATTACACCAAGTTTCACTACCCAGAAGCATCCATTAATAACATTTATACCTTCAAAAAATAATAACATTTATACTAGACTTTTTTCATGAATTTTAAAATGCAAATTTTGACATCTAAAGTACCAATATCTAAGTAAAATTAGAAGAATTTTGTTATTTATATATCACAAAACTGTAGTTATTTTGTTAAAGCTTTTAAATTCTGAAAAGATGCAGGGATAAAACTTTGGCTAAACTCTAATATAAAAATATGCTGTTATGTGAAATAATCAGATTATGAAAATATTTAAAAATTCCAGTTTTATATCTCATAGTTTTTTTATTATTTTTTTAAAGTCTTGCTTACTTTCTTCATCAGTTAACCTTTCACAGCTGGCAGAAAGTGAATTTGAGGAATTTCCCATAATTAACTTTATGAAACTAAATACTAATAGGTAGGTGCATATTACACACTGGCAGAACTGGATGTAATGTGTAAAATTAAATATAGTTTTGGTTTATGTTATTCATCTGTATTCATTCCTTTAAATCATTCCTTATCTTAAAAATAATTGTATGCTTTAATCGGATATTTTATGAATCGATTAATCACTCAGTACTACATCCCTTACATTTTGGCTAGGAGTGACATGCCTTCATGCATTCCACTATGTCTACACATGTGGATAACTTCCAATGAAAATATTAGTTTCCTTGCTTTTCCCAGAGTATGTACAAAAATTTTTATAAACACTTAGTAGAGGTACTGTCTTTTGGGTGGAGAGATTTTATTGAAAATAAAGCATGTTAAGATTAGTCCCCCAAGGATCTTTCCAATCCAACATAGCACTTATTTAAATGGTCTTATTTGTATACTTGTTTCATTAATAATTATGTCTTCATAGTTCCAGCACTGATGGGGAGATACATAAAAAATCATTAAAAATTCTAAACCCAGCCCAGCCGGTATGGCTCAGTGGTTTTGCATCAGCCTATGAAATAGAAGGTCACAGTTGACTCTCGGTCAGAGCACATGCCCAGGTTGTGGCCTTGATCCTCAGTGTTTCTATCCCTGTCTCCCTCTTTGTTCCTCTCTGAAATCAATAAAAAAAATAAATATATATGTTTAAAAATTCTAAACCCAGACAATTCAAAAGCCTACTTAATGGATCAGTAGAGATTAATCAATCATTTGGGAGAAAACCATGCTTAAAGAAATTGAGATTTAACAATTAATTAATTTAAAACTAATGTGAGACTAATATAAATTTATGTTACCATGATGAATTTAGTCAATTCATATAGTTGTGGTTTTTTAAAATCCTTATCTGAGGATATGTTTATTGATGAGAGAAAGAGAGAGAGAGAGAGAGAGAGAGAGAGAGAGAGAGAGAGAGAGAGAGAGATTGAGATCAGCTGCCTCATGTGCATCCTGACTAGGAATCGAACCCGCAACCTTTTGGTGTACTGGAGAATGCTTCAACCAACTGAGTCACCCAGTCAGGGTTCATATCGTTTAAAAAAAATTGGTGTTGCTTTATTCTTATTATAGATATCATACACATTTTCTAAAAAATTAATAACTTCATAATCCATTTCCTACTAATACTTTACTCAGTTATTCTCATAATATTTGAGCTATTTATTTATTTTAAATAAATCTTTATTGTTCAGTTTATTACAGATATTCCTCTTTTTGCCCCCCCATAGCTACCCCCCACCTGATTTCTTCCCCACCCTATGTCCTTACCCCCTGCCACTGTCCTCATCCATAGGTGTAAGATTTTTGTCCAATCTCTTCCTGCACCCTTCACTCCTCCTTTCCCCCCGAGAATTGTTAGTCCATTCCCTTTCTATGCCCCTAATTTTATTATATTCACCGGTTTATTCTGTTCATTGGATTTTTTCATTCACTTGATTTTTAGATTCACTTGTTGATAGGTATGTATTTGTTATCACTTTGTTGCTCATAATTTTTATCTTTAACTTTTTATTCTTCATCCTCTTCTTAAAGAAAACCCTTCAGTATTTCATATAATCCTGGTTTAGTGGTGATGAACTCCTTTAGCTTTTTCTTATCTGTGCAGCTCTATCTGACCTTCAATTCTGAGTGATAGCTTTGCTGGGTACAATAATCTTGGTTGTAGGTTCTTGCTATTCATCACTTTGAATATTTCCTGCCACTCCCTTCTGGCCTGCATAATTTCTGGTGAGAAATCAGCTGACAGTCATATGGGTACTACCTTGTAGGTAACTAACTGTTTTTCTCTTGCTGCTTTTAATATTCTCTCTTTGTCTTTTGCTCTTGGCATTTTAATTATGATGTGTCTTGGCGTGGTCCTCTTTGGATTCTTTTTGTTTGGTGTTCTGTGTGCTTCATGGACTTGTAAGTGCATTTCTTTCTCCAGATAGGGAAAGTTTTCAGTCATTATTGCTTCAAATAGGTTTTCAGTATTTTGCTCTCTCTCTTCTTCAGGCACTCCCATAATTCTGATGTTGTTATGCTTGAAGTGTCCCAAAGGCTCCTTACACTATCTTTACATTTTTGGACTCTTTTTTTTATTTTTGTTTTTCTATTAGGGTGTTTTTTGCTTCCTCATATTTCAGATCTTTGATTTGATTCTTGGGGTCCTCTAGTCTGCTGTTGGATTTCTATATATTATTCTTTATTTCAGACTGTGCATGCTTAATTTCTGACTGGTCCTTTTCCAATTTTTTGGCATTCTCATTAATATCTTTGCAGGTCTCACTAAGTTTCTCAGAGGTCTCACTAAGTTTCTTGGTGGTTTATAGAAGAATCTTGAGTAACCTTATAAATGTGGTTTTGAACTCTATGTCCACTTGTTTGCTTTCTTCCATTTCTTTCATTTGTAGATGTTTCTTGGTCTCTGCATTTTGGCTGCTTCTTGATGTTGATGGAGTAGCTTTGTGTGCTAGTTGTCCTTAGGGCCCAGAAGCTCCGCCTCCCCGATCACCTGAGGTGGACACTCTTGGTGTACCCCTTTGTGGGCTGGTTTCAAAGTCTTGTTATGGTTAAGCCTTGATTGCTATTGGTACCCTGGGAGGAATTGACCTCCAGGCCAATTGACTGTGAGGATTAGCTGTATCTATTAATGGAAGAACTGCTGTGCTGGCAGGACTTGCTTCAGTGGGGCTTTGGTGCTCACCGAGTCTGCCTCTTGAGTGTGTCATTTATGTATGTGAGCAGTTGAGATCTGGTGTCGTCTCACACTGACCTCTAGGTACACTGATTCCTGGATCTTCAAGGAGGTGCAAGTCAGCTAGTATCTGAGGCCACCCAGCAGGAACTACAGGGAGCTCTGCAGATTTCTTCGCCTTGCTTGGAGTTTGGAAGTTTTGGAGTTGATTTCTCCTCTTTGCTTGGAGTTTGG
The DNA here is from genome assembly GCA_004026805.1 of Lasiurus borealis. NCBI lineage: Eukaryota > Metazoa > Chordata > Mammalia > Chiroptera > Vespertilionidae > Lasiurus > Lasiurus borealis. The sequence continues at coordinate 21,863 of PVJN01028230.1, read as the reverse complement.
AAGTTTTGGAGTTGTCTGACCCAGTTGCAATTTGTTAGTTAAGCTGCCAGGGGGCAGGCCATTCATATGCAAAAGTCGCTGCACAGCTGGGTTGGTTTGTAAATTGGGCGGGGTGGGGTCTCAGGGAGTCAATAGGCTAGGGTGTGGCAAACAGCAATGGCTGCCAGTCAGCCCTCTCTGCCATGTTCTGTTCAGTGTCCCGCGTCCTGCACTCTAGCACAGTAAATAATGATTCCTGTGCACAACTCTGCAACTCCTCCCTTTCTGACCCGATGGCAGACAGTCCAGTTTCTCCCTGTATGAGTCTGGGTCCCCAGAATCTTGCTGGAAACTGGAGTTCAGAGAGTCGGGAACTTGTAACTCCCTCCCAATTGAAAAAAACAAAAACAAAGAAAAACAGTGCACGCCAGCCTGATTCCTGCGCATCCCCATGCCACTGCCTTTCTGAGCCTCTGCATGTCTTACCAGGTCTCAATGCACTTTTTTTTTTCCTTCTAGTTGCAGAACTCCCACTCCCCCAGCTTTCCTGTGGTTTTGGGAGATAGTCGTTTTGTCTTTTAGTTGTAGTTTAGGTGTGTTGCGAAAGACAGCACGTATAGGTGTATACCTTATGCTACCATCTTGGTTCTCCTTAGTTTATAATGTTCTTTGTTATCCAAAATGAGTGAGGTCATGTGGTATTTTTCTTTCATTGACTGGATCATTTTGCTTAGCATAATGCTCTCCAATTGCACTAAGGTTGCTGCAAATGGTAAGAATTCCTTCTTTTTTATGGCAGCATAGTGTTCCATTATGTAGATATACCATCGTTTTCTGATCCAGTCATCTGCTGACGGGCACCTAGGCCATTTCCAAATCTTAGCTATTGTAAATTGTTCTGCTATGATCATAGGGGTACATATATCCTTTCTGATTGAAGTTTCTAGTTTCTTAGGATATATTCCTGGGAGTGGGATCACTGGGTCAAATGGAAGTTCCATTTTTGTTTTTTGAGGAGACTCCATACTGTTCTCCACAGTGGCTGCACCAGTCTGCATTCCCACCAGCAGTGCCTGAGGATTCCTTTTTCTCTGCATCCTTGCCAGCATTTGTCATTTGTTGATGATTGCCATTCTGACAGGTGTGAGATGGTACTGCATTGTCATTTAAATTTGCATCTCTTGGATGACTTTGAACATTTTGTGACTTTGAACATTTTTTTTTACATGTCTCTTGGCCTTCTTCTTGTATGTCCACTTTGGAGAAGTGTTGGTTCAGGTTTTTTTCTCATTTTTTAAATTGGATTGTTTGTCTTCCTTTAGGTAAGTTGTTTGAATTTCTTGTATATTTTGGAAATCAACCCCTTATTGGGTGTATCATTAGCAAATATGTTCTCCCACACAATGGGCTCTCTTTTCACTTTGTTGATTTTTTAAAAATTATAGATTAGAGGCCCAGTGCATGAAATTTGGGGGTGTGTGAGGGGGAGTCCTTCAGCCCAGCCTGCTCCCTCTCCAATCTGGGACCCCTTGAAGGATGTCCGACTGCCTTTTGAGGCCCGATCCAGGTAGGATCAGGCCTAAACGAACAGTCGGACATCCCTCTCACAATCCAGGATTGCTGGCTTCCAATTGCTCACCTGCCTGCCTTCCTGATGGCCCCTAACTGGTTCTGCCAGCCAGCCTGTTAACCACCTAACCACTCCTTGCCAGCCAGATTGATGTCTAACTACTCCCCTGCCAGCCTGTTTGCCCCTAACTGTTCTCCCCTGCAGGCCTGGGTTTACTCCTCCTATCCCCCTGGAGGCTCAGTCACCCCAACTTACCTCTTCTGCTGGCCTGGTAACCTCTAACTGCCCTCCCCTTCAGGCTTGATAACTCCTAATCACCCTCCCTTGCAGGCTTGGTCCCTGCCAAGTGCCCTCTCCTGTTGGACATCTTGTGTCCACATGGAGGCAGGATCTTTTGACCACATAGGGGTAGTCATCTTGTATGTTGGAGTATTGGTAAATCTGCATATTACACTTTTATTAGATATTAGATAGGAGAGAGATCTGGTGCATGGGTGGGGGCCATCTGGTTTGCCCTGTAGGCCTGGTCACCCATAACTGCCCTCTCATACAGGCCTGGTCACCCCTAACTACCCTCCCTTGTAGTCCTGGTCTCCCCCAACTTTCCTCCTCTGCCAGCCTAGTCACCCTTAACTACCTTCCCCTGCAGACTTGATCACCCCCAACTGCCCTCCCTTGCAGGCCTGGTTCCTCCCAACTGCCCTCCCCTGTGGGCCATCTTGTGGTGGACATCTTGTGTCCACATGAGGACAGGATCTTTTGACCACATGGGACAGTCATCTTGTGTGTTGGAGTGATGGGCAATCTGCATATTACTCTTTTATTAATAGGATAGAGGCCTGGTGCATGGGTGACGGCCAGATGGTTTGTTCTGAAGGGTGTCCTGGATCAGGGTGGGTGTTCCCTTGGGGTGTGGTGGTTTTCAGACTGGTCACAACCCCTGGTGACCCAAGTAGAGGCCATGGTATCTGGGATTTATTTGTCTTCTACAATTGAAACTTTGTAGCCTGAAGTACAGCCAAGCCTTCTGCTTGCACAGCCATTGAAACTTTGTTGCCTTAGCAGCAGCCAGGTTGTGTGGAAAGCTTGGCTTCCTCCATCACCAGGGGCAACCCAAGCCTCCCTCCTGCTCTCTATGTGGCCATCTTGGTTGAGATAATTTGCATACTCACTCTGATTGTCTGGTGGGTGTGTCTGGTGGGTGTGTCTGGTGGGTGTAGCAGAGGTACGGTCAATTTTCATATTACTCTTTTATTAGACAGGATATCATACACAAGTTCCAAAAATTAGAAATATAGAAAACTATGAAGTGAAAAATTAACAACTTCATAATCCATTTCCTAGAGATAAATGCTACTAATACTTTACTATAATCAATTATTCTCATCATTGATGTGTCTCTCTCTACCTCTCCCTTCCACTCTGAAATCAATAAAAATATTTAAAAAATAAAAACTCTAATGATCTTTTAAAAAAACTTTATATTCATATACAAGGACTTGATTTAATACATATTTTATTTGTGATTCAGAATAATCACAATTTTTACTAACTCCTTCATTGGTTATAAAATAGGCAATATGAAAAAATATGTATTTCCTAGTTCTAAGAGATGGTGGATGATGTTACAACACTTTAATCCAATGGAAATGCTTTTAAAAACCCTAAGATGCCTAACTTAAAAAGTCATGAATTTTAGAAATTCAAAAAGCAAAAATTCAATTTTTTTCCTCAAAAAAGAAATTTGCCTTTAAAATCACTCATATCAACAGAGTTGAGGCATGGTAAGTGCTCAAAAAAAGAAGTGCACATAGCATCTTAATGATTTATGCTCAGGTATTGATGATTCTAAGTGACAATTTTCACAGTGAGCATTCTAAATCATCTTTCATCCCATTTCCCTTAACTCATCCTATATAATAAAAGGCTAATATGCAAATAGATGGAATGGAGGAATGACCAGTTGCTATGACACACACTGACCACCAGGGAGCAGATGCTCAATGCAGGAGCTGCCCTCTGGTGGTCAGTGCACTCCCACAGGGAGAAGCCAGAAGCCAGGCTCACAGCTGAAGAGCACAGCAGCAGGGGCAGGAGCCTCTCTCGCCTCCACAGCAGTTGGACATCCCCGGAGGGCTCCCAGACTGTGAAAGAGTGCAGGCTGAGCTGAGGGACGCCCCGACTTCCATGTATTGGGCCTCTAGTTTACATAAATGTACAAGACATTATAATGCATACATGAAAAGCTGACACTTTCTTAATTTATCTTTTTGGTTTCCTATCGCAGTGCTTCTCAACTCTTTTTAAATGAAGGCAAACTTGGAAACTGAAGAAAATGGAAAAAGCTTCTTTCCAGCCAGTCCTGACTCCCAGGCTGAGGAGATTAATTTCTTGGCCAAGTAATTGGGAAGCAGTGCCCAGGCCTATTTCTTACTTTCTTCACTTTGTTCAAATAACATCTTTCTTCATATACAGTACTAAACTTTTAAAATGACTGACCTACATATTTGTTTCTATCTCATCTTTAAATTCACATAGTCTCTGTCCTAACAACTACCCACAAAGATTCAATCTAAGTAAAACGTAAGTCTGGCAAAACCTGGATCTTATTATGGGTAATAGTCCTCCCTTCTGAAATCTAAAACTTGGAGCTTCTCCGTACTTTTTTCCAGTTACTATCTACCCTTCCTATTCATACCCCACACTTACCAGGTTTTTTTTTTTTCTTTCTTACTATAAACTGCCAGTGAAATGCATAGCTCCTTCAAACTTGCTCCACTTCCTTCAGTACCAGTCATTAATATCACTCACAAAAACTGAAGTTGAAACTTTGAACCTAATTTTATTTTCTTAAAATATATTTTTATTGATTTCAAGGAGGAAGGGAGAGGGAGAGACAGATAGGAACATCAATGATGGCAGAGAATCATTGATCGATCGGCTGTCTCCTGCATGCCCCCATCTGGAATCAAACCCTGACTGGGAATTGAACCATGACTTCCTGGTCCACAGGTCAGTGCTCAACCACTGAGCCATACTGGCTGGGGTTGAATTGAATTTTAAAAAGTTTAGACTTCTTCCTCAATCACACACTTGGCTAGGCTTCATGGATCTGTTCTTAAAACCTTTCTCATCCACTTATTTCTTTGTAGTCTTTGCCTGCTTTAGTTCTGGCCTTCTCCCAGAATTCTATACCGAACTTTTAAAATGACATCATGGCTGACACTGGTTTGGCTCAGTGAATAGAGCATCGGCCTGCGGACTGAAAGGTCCCAGGTTCAATTCTGGGTAAGGGCATCTACCTTGGTTGCAGGGACTTACCCAGGAAGGGGTGTGCAGGAGGCAACTGATCAATGTTTCTAACTATATATCCTTCTCCCTTCCTCTCTGTAAAAAATCAATAAAACATATTAAAAATAAATAAATAAAACAAAATTATACCATGCCTTCAGTCTCTTTCTCCCTAGATTACCAAATGTCTCTTTTGGTATTAGAATAGTTAATACTTCCTCTCCATTCTAGATTTGAAACATTAAATAATCATACCTATGAGTGGTTTATTTACCTTTCAGGATTAGGACTTAAATGATAAATTGACTTAGAGTAATGTAGGGACTTTTTAAAGACTGGTACTTTATAGTTTATTGGGTGAAACTGTATAAACTTGTCACAGCATACCATTTTGCAGTTAAAAGTTTCTGTTATTTTTGTACTGCAAGAGGATTCTGAGTCATGCATTGGATAGTAAAATGTTAGAGCAAACATTTATACACCTAGGTAAATACTGTTTAGATGGAATATTCTTTAAAAGTATTCCTGTTAAATCAGTTAATATTTTAATATACTTTTTCTTTTCTATTTTAGCTTTTGGTGCTCTGGTTATGATAAAGTGAAGACTTTAATATGGTTTTCTTTATGGCAAGGCCTCGTTGCCTAGCAGGCAGAGTTAATGAGGCTAAGGACATTGCTCTGATTTCCCAATGGATCGGTTAACTTCCTGTTAGTCTGTACTCACAGACTGTCCTTCAAAATATGGACAGCCATTTCAAAGATGTTAGTCAAGAGTGAAACAGAGAAGGGGAGTCAGAATGGCTCAGGGGAGATTCATTCTAAACAAGTTAAGGCACATGCCCCTACCCGAAGTGGTTCAGCAGTCTCATCTGTATCTTATACAAATAACCCAGCATTTATTGAATTTCTTTAATCTGCTATAGATTCTACCTCTTTGGCCTTCAACAGTGTTGTTATAGCTTTCTCTGGTTTTTAAAGCTAGGTGGCTTATTGAGTTTACCAAGAGGCAATGTGTTGAAATGTAAAGGACATGGTTTGTGGAGTCAGACCCTCTGCTCTCCTATCACTAATCAGTTGTGTGTCCTTGGTTAAATTGCTTAATCTCCAAGTTGCTCTTTCTTCCTGTGAAAAAAATACCTACTTTATATTGTTGTAAGAATTAAATAAGATAATGTACGTAAGTCACTAAAAACGAAGTGCACACATAATAAATTCGGAAGTTGTCTTTTGTGATACATGAATAAATCTAATCAATTGGCTAGTAAAGTTTCACTTGGATACCATTTATTTAACACCTACTTGGGGCCATGTACGTTGGGTGGTAATTTACATATATTATCTCTACCCCTCATTTTAGCCTCAAAAGATTATTTATGATTATCTTTTTGTTTTTTTGTTTTTTAAGATGAAGAAACTGAAATAAATTGCTGCTATCTGGGATGCATGGTTCTCGCCTACATACAGAACGCAGGTAATTGGAAACATAGAAATATTTCTAGGGAATTGGTTTTTAATATTATAATTTAATAGTTACCTAAGGGTGGAGCTGGGGGGGTGGGGGGCTGGAGTGTTTGTTACAAGGACCCTGGGTCTGGGTGGGGCCCGGAAAGTGCAATTTTAACAAGCTGCCCATGTCCTTTCAATGTAGTTGCATTTTGGAGAATACATGGGTAAACATTGGTCTATACATCACACCTTAATTTCATTAATTTATTCTATATCCCAAGCTTTAAACTGTAGTAGTAGGAGGAGTATTCAGAGGCAGATTAGCATCTGTAGGGTAAAGCTGAGTTTGCTTAAGCAAGCAACACTTCCCTCACTCTTAACTCTTCGTCACCTTTACACACCACCTACAATTACTATTATTTTAAAAATATATATTTTACTGATTTCATAGAGGAAAGAAGAAGGAGAGAGAGATAGAAACATCAGTGATGAGAGAGCATCATTGATGGGCTACCTCCTGCACGTCCCACACTGGGCAGGTGCACTGATTGGGAATTGAACTACGACCTCCTGGTTCATAGGTCAAGCTCAACCACTGAGCCACACTGGTTGGGCCCACCTGATTATTGATGTCCTTAGTCAACTTTCATTGATACAGGCTCAAATTGACTGTGTCAGCAGCAAACAAGGGGAAGGAGCCATCATCCTGCAAACATGGTAGGTATTTGTAAAAGGCAGCTACTGTTATTGTTTATTTAATTTGGGCGAGATGTCAAACACGATAACATATTTTAAGCACTATGTAACCCCCCCTTCTCATACTAGGAAATCCTTCCCTCCAACATAATCTTTTGGAGAATGTGATGAAAGCTATGGACCAGCACTATCCAATGAAAATATAATGCTAGTCACATAGGTGGTTTTAAATATTTTAGTATTCACATTAAAAAAGGGGAAAATTAATTTAATAATATATTCAACCAAGTATGTAAATCTTGTAATTTTAACATGTAATTAATATAAAATATGAATGAAGTATTTTACTTTATATTTTTCATACCAAGTCTTCAAAATCTAGTGTGCATTTTTATACTCATCACATGTCAGGTTAGGCACTAAATTTCAAAGGTAAAGTGAAATGTAGTCTTACCCAGGCAATAAAGTTGTGTTTAATGGAAACAGATTACTGTGCTTCTGTTTTTATATTCAAATTAATGGAAGTTATATAAAACAAAACATTCAGTTCCTCAGTTGTAGTAGCAACATTTGAAATATTCAATAGCCACATGTGGCTCACAGGCTACCGTTTAGGACAGAACAGTTTTGGACCTTCTCTAGAATTCTAAGGAATACATGGACCCCTTGAAGTTGATCCTTGCTTTATATGTGCCTTGGTTAGGAATTGTCCTTTTCACATTTTATAAGCTAACTCAGAGTTTAACCGTGCCCAGCTAGCTCAGTCTGTAGAGCATGAGACTCTTAACTCAGAGTTTAAAAAAGTCAAGTGATTTTCCATCTTATATAATAAAAGAATAAAAGGCTAATATGCAATTGTCCCCTTGGGAGTTCGACCAGGAGACGGGAAGTTCAATTGTTTGCTATGACCCGTGCTGACCACCAGGGGGCAGCATGGACCATGGCGGGTGACCAGCGATGGCAGAGCGCTGAGGGAGGGAGGGAAGGAAGAGGAAGAGAGGTAGAGAGGTGGAGAACCTGATGGCCCTGATCACTGGCAGGTCTAAGTACCATACTGTGCACAAATTTCATGCACCAGGCCTCTAGTCTGTTCAATAAATATTATTCAAGTTTATCTATACTTATAATAGGGTGAAGATTGGTTGGGACACAGTCATGTAACGACTGATTGCTAGGCTGCACACGTAGCAGGAGTGGATGGGTGGGGACTTACAGCATTAAGGACGGGGGTGGGGACTTGCACTCCTGGGACATGAGGCTGCCTCCCAGCCTGGTGCCCAGCCAGGGACTTAGGCTGCCTCATCGGCTCCTCATGTGAAAGGTGAGCTTGGAGCCTCATTCTTATTCAGTGTAATGGAGCATGGGAATTGGTTTATAGCAGTGGTCGGCAAACCACGGCTCATGAGCCACATGTGGCTCTTCCACAAAATACCACGACGTGGGTGAGTCTATTTTGAAGAATTGGCATTAGAAGAAATTTAAGTTTAAAAAATTTGGTTCTTAAAAGAAATTTCAGTCGTTGTACTGTTGATATTTGGCTCTGTTGACTAATGAGTTTGCCGACCACTGGTTGATAGGATCCAGTCCTACTTGGGGAAATGTTACTACAGTCTGAGAGTAGATGTAAAATGGGGATCGTATTTATTCGCTCACAGGCTTGCTGTAGAATAGTCATCATCCTCACAGAATTCAGAATAACCCATGTGCAAACCTCGAATGAAAAGTTAGCAACACCCCACATAACCAAGAACTAGAAACTGCCCTTTGAAAGGAGCATATGCAGCAGAGCTGTGAGTTCCGGGAGGGCAAAGAGGGAAAGCTGTCCTTGCAGTTAATTTAAGAGTTTAAGGTGCAAAACTGGCATCAGAAAGTATCGGCCTAACACCGAGGCCACGCAGTCATGTGGCAACACTGAGATGATGGGACCCTTGGGACTAACAGTTTCTGATGCTGGGGTAACCCCTGGCTCCCACCCTGGCCTCTGGGTGCCAGTTACAGACGACCATGTGCATAGGGAAGAGAGCTCTGGGCCTGCGGTGGCGGGGTTAGGGGACAGAGGATCTCCTCCCATAAAGTCTCCCCCAGCCCGCGCAGCATCAGGCTGTGTGACATGCGCCTGCTGGTCACCAGGTGACATCACCTAGAGGGGCTGTTCAGGTGGTTTCCCTGAAGAGGGGCACATGCCCAGCTCAGAGGCGAGGAGTCACAGGCTTGGGGGCCATGTGACTCCCTGCAGCCCTTGCAGTGTGGCTGGAGCTGAAGCTGCAGGTCCATCTGGCTGTCACGGGGCGTGGACAGTGTGGTGACCCTGAGGCTGGCGGCAAGTGCTGGGTGCCTGAATCTGGGGGGCCACCCAGGCCCATGGACCTTCCAAGCTAGACCGTTCCCCTCCTGAATCTCTCAACAAACTTGGGGTCTGACCCACGTTCTCCCCACCAGGCCCTAGGGGCCCAAACTCCCAAATGGTGATCTTTAACTGCATGCCCTCATTGTAACATTTCAGTCTCAGAACCTAACACCTCCCTTAATCCCTTACCTCCGATTTAACCTTTAACAGGAGCCATTGCCAACCACATCTGGTCCATCAACATTCTCTCCTCTTGCGTCCCCTACTTTCCTCCATGGAAGCTACTTTTGCTTCCCATGAACTCAAATGAAATAGGATTAATTAAAGAAGAATATGTCTGAGCAAAGACCTTGAGCTGAAGAAGAAATACAGTAACTAATATACATGAGAAAAGTTAACTTCAAAGGTAATCAAGTACTTGTAAAGGAAAGATACCTGGAACATTTAAAAAAATCACAATACACAGTATTGGAAAGAGTGTGATAAAACAGACAACTGATAGCACTGCTCTGGAGTATAGGAGACAGCATTTCTGGAGACAGTTTGACAGGATGTAGCAAATATTCAGGCTCCTGGAATGAATGATTACATTTCCAGGAATTTATTACACGTAATAATCAAAAAGTTGGGCCAGATATCATCAAAATAATAAAAGGCTAATATGCAAATGGTCATCACACCATGACACAGTAACAACTGAACAGCAGGAGACTGGTTGTGAGGCAGGTGTCAGTGGGCGGAGACTTGCACTGGCCTGGGATATGAATAGCAATATTAAAATACTAGAGGCCTGGTGCATGAAATTCGTACATGGATGGGGAGGTGTCCTTCAGCCGGGTCTGCTCCCTCTCCTTGAAGGATGTTCGACTGCCTATTTAGGCCCAATCCAGGTAGATCACCAGGGGCAACCCAAGCCTCCCTCCTGTTCTTTCTGTGGCTGTAGCCATCTTGGTTGGGTTAATTTGAATACTTGCTCTGATTGGCTGATGGGTGTGACTTGTGGGTGTAGGGGAGATGTGGTCAATTTGCATATTACTCTTTTATTAGATAGGATTTCCTCAATTTAATTCCCTTTTAAAGTGTTCCCGAATTTCATGCACTGGGCCATTATGAATAAATTCCTTAAGCTAACTCAAGCAACTTTGTAGAAACTGGACTATTAAAACTATTGAAAACGGGCTATTATTGATTTGGATTTAGAAAAATAAGCTAAGGCTATGGTAATTGAACTTGGATCCCTGCCTTCTGATGTGATCACAGGATTTAACTCCCAGAGATCAAAGTGACTGATTTTTCACTTTCCTGTCAAGCAAACTCGAGGGTTTGCGTTTCTCAGGGAATATAAAGCTCTCTCTCAACGCAACAACAAACAGGCAGTAGCTGCTGAACTTGCGCAGATAGGGATTTATCCAAAGTCCCCTTCTATTTTTAGCCAGAGCAACTGCTTGCCAATTCAGTTTCTGCGGAGAGAAATGCATCCGACGCAAAACAAACTCGCCGAGCAGACCTTTGCTAGGCGCTGCTCGAAAACCCCCCGAAGACTTACTCTCCCCAAAACTTGGTTTGCCAGCGCAATCGTTTTCCGCGGAGGAGGCTTCAGCTCGCCTCCGCAAGTCCGAGCGCTGGGCTCCCTGGTACCTTCCCCGCCCTGCGCGGTCCCGTCCAACCCAGCCCCAGGGCGAGGCCCGGGGCGAGAGGGGCGTGTCCTCCAGCGAAGGGGGCGTGTCCTCCAGCGAAGGGGGCGTGCCCAGGAGCGGGGAGGGCGGGGCCTGCCGCGCGAGGAGGCGGAAGTTCCCGCGGCTGGGGAGGGCGGCGCTCGCCCCGCGAATCATTTGTCAGCGCTCGTCCGAGGCGGAGGCAGCGCCGCGCGGGACCCGAGGTGAGTGGCCGCCCGCTGGGGATGCGCGGCTGTGATTCCCCGGCAGCAGGAGGGGAAGCTAGCGGCCGGTTGGCGCCGCCGGGCGCGAGGGAAGCCCGAGCCGGGCCGGCAGAGGGGGCGCACCCCGCGCGGGGCGGTTTCTCAGGTGCTTTCTGGGCGCGGGGCGGCGTGGGAAGCGCAGCGCCCGGGGACGGGGGGCGCGGGGCGCGGGAGGGGGCGCGAGGCCGGTGCGCGCGCTTCGGGAGCCCCTGGAGCCCGGGCGGCCGGGACGAGCAGCGCGGCAGCGGCGGGGACTCGGGAGCGGGGCGCCCTGGACGGCGAGGGCGGGCGCGGCGAGGCCCCCGGGCGCCCGGCACCGGCCCGCCGGCGAGCCCCGGGCGCTCCCAGGCGCCCACCCTGGCGTCCGCGTCCACCCGCGTCCTGCGCGAACCTCTCTCTCCCCCGGGGGTGCGGAGAGGGAGCGGGACTCAGTGGGAACGGACCTGTTGGGGAAAAACTTGCGTGCGTCCCGAAATAAAGCTCGTAAAAAAAAAAAACAACAAAAAACCACACACACACAGATCAGTCGTGAACTGCCAGATTTATTCATACTTTATTAAGCTCTGCTGGGGCTTTTTTTTCTAAGGCTGCGCCTCCGGTGCGTTTGACAATAAGTGGAAAAAGGAGGGGCAGAGCTTGGAAAAGAAAATTCGTGGCTGCGCCCGGGCTGGGCAGGTCCAGGGTGTGATCGCCAGATCCTATCCCAACCCCGCCTTCCCGACCGTGGGGACGCCGGGACGCGCCCGCCGCCCGCCGCGGAAACAGCCGGCCCGGAGCCTTATTTGGCAAAGCAAGGGCGAGGCGAGAACATCTGCTGGAGAACCGTCCCGCTGGCTGCTGGAGAACCGTCCCGCTGGCGGCCCCCATCCCGTGCCTGTGGCCTTCGTTCTTCAGCTCTGCCGACCTCCACTGCCTCTCCTTCTGGGTGGGTGGGGTAGAAGAGAGAATCTTAAGATCCTGCTCTTGAATTTCAGACCCAGGAATTGTGGATACCCTGAGCAGATAGATCATCAGGAGTTCTCTTTTTCCCCCCTTCCCGCCGGCCAGAGAGACTAGGATGATAGGCGTGTGGGAAATAACCAAGTTTCCTTCCCAAGTAACCAGGGGCGAATACATTGTTGAGCTTTCCCCCCTAAGAGCAAAAAATCCAGAGCTATACAGAAGTGCCAACGTTTTCTTACACGTTTGGAAACAGAATAGGCTGCTATTTCCTGCCTGCTTGGTATTTTAGGAAGAGTTTGGGCACTAAATAGCCAGATGAAGGAGATCTGGAAAAGGCCAGAAATATTACCATTGCTTTAGGGGGGGAGGGTGTTAGACTATTTTAAGACAAATGAAATTAGCAGAGGGAGAATGCTAGAAAACGACACTGCCTAGAAGTGTAGTGTGGTTATTATGACTTTGCCAGTGCTAGAAATTTTTAATAACAAATGGCATAAGGTCTGGAAGGGAACTAACTTCCAAGTAAAAAAAAAAGGTTGCATGGACACGGGTGGATACATAAGTACATTTTCTTGTATGGAATAGTCAGGCCAAGGAGAAGTTGAGCCTAACTTGAACACTCTTCTCTTGACAAAAATGAAAGATGAAAAAGAAAGGAAGGACAACGGACTGTGAAATACCTGTTGGCTTTATAAGCCTCTGATTTGCATAATGTGTCTGTATCGTAAGAGTTTTTTCTAGTTCTATGAAAATATTATGGGAGGGGGGAGGATTTAAATTACATGTGGTTCTTATCTTTCTACTATTTGTTTTCATGTGTGTTTAAGAGTTTTGCTTCTGGTTTGGCCTTTGGTCTTTTTAATGCCCTGTGCCTGTACATCAGTATTGAAGTGATATATTTTTACGTAGTACTTCAGTATACTACTCATTTAGTTTCTAGATATATGCCCTGTGGCTTTTTCACGAATTTAATTTTTCAAGGAACAGACTTATTTAAAAGTATTGCCTCGCCTTGAACGTTTTGGCTCAGTGGATAAAGCGTTGGCCTGCGGATTGAAGGGTCCCAGGTTCGATTCTGGTCAAGGGCATGTACCTTGGTTGCGGGCACATCCCCAGTGGGGGGTGCGCAGGAGGCTTCTGATCAGTGTTTCTCTCCCTCTCCCTTCCTCTCTGTAAAAAATCAATAAAATATATTAAAAGTATTGCCTCATTTTCTTCTTATGAAAAGATGGAAATTATTTAATATACCCAGTGGTTCTAATATCTACATCTGCTACTGTCAATTTGGTGTGATGGCATAGACAGTTTGAATGGGTTAAAGAAATATTGTAAAACAGGTAATATAAGGTGATGATTTGGTTAAACAGCATAGATTTTCTAAAAAAGTATGTCTTAAAAGCATTTTTGAAAATGTAGTTTTAAAATTATTAAATTATACATGTGCTATATTTTTAATATTTTTAAAGAAAGAGGGAAATATTATGTTTCTTAGTATTACATCTTAGAAAATCTCCATTTCTCCTATTTCCTCCCACCCACATGTAACCACCATAATAACCAACCCCAGACTTCAGCTCATACTTCTTTTTTTAAAAAATATATTTTATTGATTTTCTACAGAGAGGAAGGGAGAGGGATAGAAAGTCAGAAACATCGATGAGAGAGAGACATCAATCAGCCGCCTCCTGCACACCCCACACTGGAGATGTGCCTGCAAGCAAGGTACATGCCCCCAATCGGAATCGAACCCGGGACCTTTCAGTCCGCAGGCTGACGCTCTATCCACTGAACCAAACCGGTCTCGGCCAGCTCATACTTTTTTACTTAAGTTTTTTGTTATGTAAGAGTGCTACCATGCCTGGCCATTGTGGTTCAGTAGTTGAGCATAGACCTGTGACCCAGGAGGTCAGAGTGATTCCTGGTCAGGGCACTTAACAAGGCTGGATCCCAGTAGGAGGCGTGCAGGAGGCAGCCAAACAGTGATTCTCATTGATGTTTCTATCTGACTCTCCCTCTCTTTTTCTCTCTCAAATCAATAAAAAAATATATTTTAAAAATATGCTACCATGAGAGTCCTTATAAGCGCACTTACAGCAAAACAAAAAAGAGGGTAATGAAGTTCTGTTTCTTTTCTAAAGCTCTTATTCCCTTTCATTCATTAAGATTATACTCCTACCACATTTAGTCAATCTTACTATGTGGTAAATGCTCACCCTCTACTTTGCCTGATGAGGTGTGTGTATAAACAAAAAGATTCTGATTGAAATATCACTGTGCTAGAGTATTGCCTATCATGGCCTGTCTGAAGAAAAAAGAAATGTTACTCCAAGTGTGGGATATATCATATCACTATAAGAGGAAATTCAAGTTATAGTTTATGAATGGAGAGAATAGTTTTGTACATGAGAAAACACTAATTTTAAGGAATTTAGTAAGCATGAATTAGAGAGTCTATGAATTAGCAGTCCTTTTCATATGTTAGAGTAATTTAGCATTTAAGTAAGTGAGATTGAAGATCTTTTGCCAGCTGCAGGCAAATGAATGCATGAGGTAGAAGGAAAGGAGAAAATCATATTGAATTAAATGTGAAATGAAATATTGTTCTATATATAACAGTTGTAAAGTACTTTGAGTTAAAGGTTGTGAGAAACTATAGATTGTAGCAAGTTGTAAAACTGATCAAGTGTCTAGAAATATATTCTGATGTGGAATTTTTATATTATGGAAATTGGAGTGAGTTTAGAAATTGTATGTTAGGTCATATATTCCTTTTCTTAGATTGAAATAAGAACTTAATATAGACTTAAGCTCTATAGTCCCTCACACCCCCCAAAACAAAATACTGAACATAATTTAGTTGGGTTTATATTAAATACATTTAAATATGTAATAGGGCTTCAAGTAAATATTTCTTTTTAACCATCTGATTTTCTTTTCAGAGTTTCACATTCTGGGATTGGACTTTGAACCACTAAAACCATGAGCAACTACAGTGTGTCCTTGGTTGGCCCAGCTCCTTGGGGTTTCCGGCTGCAAGGTGGCAAGGATTTCAACATGCCTCTGACAATCTCTAGTGTAAGCAAACTTTACAGATTTTATTACAGATGTTTATTCAATGCTTAATCCTGGAAACCTCAGGACTAATTCTCTGGATGACCTGTTCTCTACTTACTACAATTGCATATGGGATTTGATCTCAACAGACTTAGTTACCTGAAATAAAAAGGATGTGATAGGAGAGAAGTTAACAAGGATAATTGATTTCAATTTTTCTTTATTTTCAGTTTCCCTCATCACCTTAAAGAAAATGCAAAGCATTTATCTAGGGGATAGACTTCACATCTTTAAACTGTAACTAATTTGGGGGATTTTTTGGATCTTAGTTTCTTCAGATGTAATATTAAAAGGTTGTAGTAATGGAATTTTTCATGTTCCTTTCAGTTCCAAAGCTATTTATTAAAAACTGTTGATCAGTATTAATGAAATGACTATTTTTGGTGTTATTTCCTCAGCTTACTTTCTCGTGAAGGTGATGGCCAATAGTAAAATGGCCCAAAGCCGCTTACCTTTGAATATTACATCTGAAGAAACTAAGAAGAAATGAAAGACTTGGATCTGGATAGTCAGTCTATGAATATTTGAGATTTTGCTGCTTACCTCAGTATGAATGAATTCTGTATATATATTTTAAGGATATGTTTTCCTGATGATAATGGAGTAATGATAGCTTTCATCTATTAGGTGTAGGTACTGTTTCAATTTCATCATCTGTAGGTAATTGTTGCTATTAATTACTTGTATAAACTTTCAGAGGATTGTTTTTTTTTTTTTTGTATATTCAAATAAATGTGAACATCTACTCCCTTTCACTTATTTGGTAGTGTATTGTACACACTGTTCCATACCTTGCTATTTTCTAAACAGTTATCTTAGAGAACTTTCCCTATTAATATAGGATTTTCCCCTTTTAATAGGGTTTGTGTTTTTTTTTGTGTGTGTGTGTTTTAAACAACTATATAGAATTCTCTTGTAGGGGAGTAACATTTATTTAACCATCCTCGGTGGAAGGGTATTTATATTGTTTCCAATATAGCAATCACAAACAGTTTTGCATATATTATTATATAATAGAGATAATATGCAAATTGACCTCACACCCTCACAAGATGGCTGCCTCTAACCAGGCCTACAGGGGGGTTAGTGAGGGATGACCAAACGACTGAACAAGCAGGCTGTGTGGGGCGACCAGGCTGGCAGGAGGGTTAGTGAGGGATGACCAAACAACTGAAAAACAGGCTGCTTGGGGTGACTAGGCCGGTAGGGGAGGGCCGGGGCAATTGGGTGTGGCCAGGCTAGCAGGGAAGGGGCAGTTGGGGATGATCTGGATGGCAGCCGGGGGCAGTTAGGGGCAACCAGGCTGGCAGGAAGGGCAGTTGGGGGTGACCTGGATGGCAGCGGGGGGTGGGAGCAGTTAGGGGCAACCAGGTTGGCGGGGGTGGGGGGTAGTTAGGGATGATCAGGCAGGTGAGTGATTAGGAGCCAGCAGTCCAGGATTGTGAGAGGGATGTCCTACTGCCAGTTTAGGTCTGAGGATTGGGCCTACACCGGCAGTAGGACATCCCCCAAGGGGTCCCAGATTGGAGAGTGTGCAAGCTGGGCTGAGGAGACCACCCCCATCCCTCCATGAACGAATTTCATGCACTGGGCCTCTAGTATGATAGGTTGTATAATTTGCACTTTTGTGTAGTGCATAAAAATACCTTTCCCGCCCTCTCATAGTCTTACCAGCAAACTTGGGGATTTTTGCCATGTGCTTTACATGCATCATCTCGTTTAATTTTCATACCAACCTGCGAAATAGTGGTATTATTTCCATTGTCCAGAACTGTCTATTAGTTCACATGATGAATAGACATGTGTGGAAGAGTTGGCTTTCAAATAATTATTATGCTTCTCCCTAATAATAAACTTTACCTTAAATTTACGTAGATTGTTTCTATAATCAGATATTTAGAAGGTTATTATTTTATTTAATTACATATATATAAGTATACATATATTTACACATTGCTTCTTACAGTATATATTCAACTTGACTTTGAAAGATTAAAAAATAAGTTTGTAACACTTACATGTTCGTATTAAAATACTTGAAATCCCAGCTTACTAATGAAGTGCTCTTGGCTGTGGATTTTAAAATAGCTATCATTTCTTATTTCTTGGCTGTGGATTTTTAAATACTTGTCATTGATTTATCACTAATTTCTGTCTTGATTTCAGTTTTTCACATTTTATATTATACATATAATCCAGCCTGCAAATTTTAAGACTTTGTGGTTGGATGAAATATTAAATGTGCAGTATTAGTATAGAAATGGGTCTTTTGCCAAGATTGGTTTGATTCAGTGGATAGAACTTCGGCCTGGGGACTGAAAGATTCCAGGTTCGATTCTGGTTGAGGGCATGTACCTTGCTTGCGGGCACATCTCCAGTGTGTGGCGTGCAGGAGGCGGCTGATTGATGTCTCTCTCATCAATGTTTCTGACTTTCTATCCCTCTCCCTTCCTCTCTGTAAAAAATCAATAAAATATATTAAAAAAAAAAAGAAATGGGTCTTTTGATTTATTCCCATTTGAGTGAGGCATTTTTTCCCGTCCTACTGAAGACCTATTATGAGCAAAGGGACAATATCTGAATACTGTGTGTTTTTATGTACTATTAACATTATTTTATATTAAGATCGAATTCCTACTTTACAATAATGGACTAAAAAAACATTTTTTAGTTAACAATACTTCCATTTGTGCTGAAAAAAAAATCCAGAAATAATTGAAGCCTAAATGAAACAGTCTTAATCATCACTTTGTTCTTTGGTAATGGAAATGCAAATGGATATGTAAATATGTGGTACTGTGCCTTTTAAAAAGTTTTCTGTGCTTCAGCTCCCTGGCAGGCAGTTTGAGGCACTAGATCCACGTTGTGATGCTGATAAAACAGAACACTGTGTTACGTATATATGTGCCCTCCCTTGGCACAGAAGAAATGCTTTCCTTGTGTAGACAGAGTGCTAATTAAAGGATTTTGAACATACTGATTCAGAGAAAGCACGGTAACAAAGCTGCTGAGTTATTTCTGTTCTCTTACAAAAGTCTCTGCCATCTCCTGTGACCTTTTTGGGCCTTGTGCAGTGGGGCATGCAGTTCATTCTGGATTGGAGAGGATGGGGAGGGGAGGTGGGGAGAGATGGGAATGTTGGCTCAACTGTGTTGCTAAGCTGTTGGCTTTTCATTGTAGTTATTTTTAACCCCTTGTGTGGTTCAAACTTGCCTAGTAAGATTGCCTAATAAAGATGTATGCCTAGTAACTAATTTATATTGTAGTAAGATTGTTAATGTTGCGCCTCATCTTAATTACTTCTATGGTTATATTCTGCCTTTTATGTAATATATTTTAGTGGTTACCATTTTAATAGTTATGAAGAAGCAATTAAAACCTGAACACATGCCTTAAAACATGTAATT
This sequence comes from Lasiurus borealis, assembly GCA_004026805.1. Taxonomy (NCBI): domain Eukaryota; kingdom Metazoa; phylum Chordata; class Mammalia; order Chiroptera; family Vespertilionidae; genus Lasiurus; species Lasiurus borealis. The sequence continues at coordinate 3,153 of PVJN01028230.1, read as the reverse complement.
TAGTGATTCGAAACATAGTATTCTCTCACTTATCTCTCACTCATAAAACTAAAAAGAAAAAATTATTTAGAAACTTGAAACATCAAATCTCCGATAATTGTAGGAAACATGGCAGTTATGATTTTTTATCTTATTGTCTGTTGGAACTAAAAAACAAAAATCACAAGTTTGTGGTTAGATAGGAAGCTGCATTGCTAGAGTTCAAAGGTGTACAGCTTTTCCTTGGGTCAGTTATTATTATTTTGAACTACAAAGGGCTATTTATGTTCCCTTATAACATTTGAACTCTATGATATGGCATGTATGTGAGAAAAATAAGCCTTTGGCTGGGACCTGAACATTCTGTTTCTTGAGATTTTGTTGTTACCAGCATATGAATATGCTAAATATGACTTGTATCTTAAAGCATCTGAACTGTAAAAATTTTAATATTTCACCCAAATTTGTTCCTCACCTATATTATATGAATTTTGTATTCCCTTTTAGTACGTTGATTTCTAAGATAAGATTGGTATTTTCTGCAAACTCTTGAGAGAGTCTCTGATTGCCATTAACTGCATCATCACGAGCCGTTGTCTTCAGTTTCCTATTCTTAAAATGGAGTGCTGGCTACAGGAGTTTGCAGGCTCTTTTTATGACCCTGTATTTATGGAATTGCCTTGAAACCATGGAATGTGAAGATGGGTTTTATTGTAGCTGTGTGGGTTTGTTGGTCTTTGCCAGTATGTTTTATATGAAGAAATGGAGACCTGTTGCACAATTCAAGACCATATTTTGGTAAATTGATGTTTCTCATGATGGAATTATAAGAAGGATAACATTTTTTGTGAATAATATCTTTTTTAATACAGTATCCAAGACTTGAAGTATTCTGCTGCATGTTACTTTCTGATGTATGATGTTAGAGTAAATGTTTTATTTAAATGCCAATATTTGGATTTTCTGAGGATCTCCCATTTTTTCATAAAAACATCTATAATGTTTCTTTAGTATGTAAGGATGAGATCAGGTATTTTATTTATTTTTACTAGAGGTCCAGTGCATAAAATTTATGCACTCGTAGGGTCCCTAGGCTTGGCTGGCCGTCAGGGCCCATCTGTGAGGTGACCAATGGGGCAATTGGGGGACCCCCGCTGGCATCCGCCTTGGCTGGCCTGAGGCTTGTGGGCTGAGGGCAGCTCCTGTGTTGAGCATCTGTCCCCTGGTGGTCAGTGCACATCTTAGTGAATGGTCATTCCACAGGTCATTTCGCCATTTGGTCGATTTGCATATTAGGCTTTTATTATATAGAATTATTATTGTTTTTTAAATTTTTATTGTTGAAAACATTACAGATGTCCCCTGTGTTGTTGTTTCCCCCATCCTTGACACCTGCCCCTCCGCCCCAGCCTTTGCCCTTACTATTGTCTGTCCTTGGGCTGTGGGTATATGCATATAATATTCCCAGTTAATCTCTCCCTCCCCCCTGAAATTCATCAGCCTGTTCATGGTTCTGTGTCTCTGGATCTATGTTATTCATTGATTCCACAAATGAGTGAGATCATGTGATACTTATCTTTCTCTGACTGGCTTATTTTGCTTAGCATAATACTCTCTAGGTCCATCCATGCTGTTGCAAATGGTAAGTTTCTTCTTTTTTACCACCCTGTACCACAATTTTTTTTTTATCCACTAACCTGCTGATAGGCACTTGTACTGTTTTTAAATCTTAGCTGTAGTAAGTTGTGTTGCTATGAACAGGGTGCATATATTCTTTCTGATTGGTGTTTCAAGTTTCTTGGGATATATTCCTAGAAGTGTGATCACTGGGTCAACTGGGAGTTCCATTTTTAGTTTTTTGAGGAAACTCCATACTGTTCTCACAGTGGCTGCACCAGTCTGCATTCCCACCAGCAATGCACGAGGGTTCCTTTTTCTCTGTATCCTCACCAACACTTGTTTGTTGATTTGTTGATGATTGCCATTCTGACAGGTGTGAGATGGTACTGCATTGTTGTTTAAATTTGCATCTCTTGAATGATTCGTGACTTTGAGCATGTTTTCATATGTCTCTTGGCCTTCTTATATGTTCGCTTTGGAGAAGCATCAGTTCAGTTTCTTTTCTCATTTTTTAAAATTGAATTTTTTTGTCTTCCTTTTGGTAAGTTGTATGAATTCCTTATATATTTTGGAAATTAACCCCTTATTGGGTGTATTATTGGCAAGTATGTTCTCCCATGCAATGGTCTCTCTTTTCGCTTTGTTGATTTTTTTTTTTTTGCTATATAGAGAGGACAGGCATTTTGATATCCAAATAATAACTGATTCTCAAGAGTTAGGGGAGCATCACTTGTTACCAGCCTCGACTCGATTTTAGTTGGGTTTGAAAAGCAGGAGATATTTCCTGTTTCCTGGAGTTTGGATTCCTCTTTGGGAGTGTGACATAGAACAGAGAAAGACACAGCAGTGAAATATTTTGCTGTGAATTCATTTATCCAGTAGAGGAATATTTCCTAGAAGCCATTGAAGAAGATACTGAGTAATGGAGTATACAAAGGTTGGAGAGAAAAAAAATACATAGTGTACTAGACAGTGTCATAAGACCTGTCACAAGACAGTGTTTAATGAAATGGCAAAGATACAGATAAGTATTCCTCATTTTCTGTGGGCATAGATCTTTTGTATTTGTAGGGGCCATTTTATTATAGGAGAAATGAAATTGAACTGGTCCTTGAAGGATGAAATTTGAACACTTCAAAGTCAACATTTCTCTGTGTTGGTTCAGTGCAAATTGAAGAAGACTTTTCTTGCTATTCTTTGACTGAGTGAAGCTGTGAATATAGTTGAGTAATTATCCAGCCGGGCCAGCTGCAGAGTTTCCCTCCTAGAGGAGGATAGAAAGAGACTTTCAGTCCTCTCAAGCTGAAATGGGAGAACCATCCTACCTTGAATAAATGAGCCCATTGTTAATTTTAAGCTGTTGAGTATTTTATTTTCCTTTACATTCCTTCCCCACTACCCTGTCATTATGCCAAGTTGGAAAGTTAATAATTTAGTTTGTATAACTTTATAATATATATTTCACAATTGTGCTCATTCTCTGCTTTTAAAATACTAATTACCTTTTGTGTGGCAGTTTTCTATCATTTGATCAAAAAGGTCAGGAATGTCAAG
>PVJN01028229.1:9158-27503 GCA_004026805.1 Lasiurus borealis | reverse complement strand
CGTCTTTTAGATTCCACTCACCTCTCCTCCTTCAAAACAGGATGTGGTTTGTCTCCAGAACAGCCCTCTGAGAGGGAGATGATTGGATGAGGAACTGAGCCAGCCTCCAGCTTCAAAAGGGTTAACACCCCTTCCCGGTGACTGACCAAGACTGAGCTGCCACTGGGGTGCAGATAGTGATACAGACAGCACCCCTTCCCTCCCTCCCACCCCCTCTGAGTACCCAACAGGCATTTCCGCTAGTGCGTTGGCCATAGTGTGCAATGGCAGTAAGTCACTGACCTTTGATTCTCAACGCTGTTCCATTTGAGGGGCAAAAATAGGATATTGGGGACTAGCTCTGGTTATGGGGAATATTCATGATGCTTTGTTAACCACGATTGCCTTGTTCCGGTTACAGAAAGGACTTTCTCGCCTGGCTGGGAATTGCGTGGCCTTGGACGTGGGAGTCAACCTTGGAATGTGGTCCTTTTCATTCAAGAGCTGCCTAGTACCACGGGAAGACGAACAAGCTTGTTGCTTTAACAATGGAGGCCCTTCCCAGCCTGCATTGCCTCCATCTCCGTGCCTGTAATCCCTAACTCCCCACGTGATCTTTGTCCTTCTACCCAAAAGAAGCAGCTGGCTTGTGATGGGGTGCAGAGCGGCTTTTTGTGGGTGACCTGCTGCTCTCCCATGCTGCTCGCAGCACTGGAATCGGCTCTCATCTAGGATTCAGCCCCGTCTCTGCTTAGTTGGCTCAAGTAGTGGCAGGCAGCCCGGACCCATTGGTTGTCTGGTTTCCGTTCTACAAGGAACACAGACTCCTTCCTAGAGTGACCATCTGTCCTGGTGGATGCCTTTGTTCCAGTGTCATCCTGTCCAGATCTGCGTTTGTCACAGGCGCACATGTCCAGGTGAAAGGCAGAAGTTTCCTGCTCTTTGCTGTCTCCCCCTCCGGCCGCCTAAGGAGACTCCCGGGCCTCGTCCCGCTGTGCCGTCACTGTGCCCGGGAGGGTGTTGTGCTGTGCATCTGGGCGTGGGAAGAAACCCAGCCAGCAAAGGGCAGGCCATTCGGCAGACGTGGGCAAACAAATGAGGATCCGGTCAAGTCAAGTCAAGCCAACCCAGGCCCAGGCCCGGGCCCAGCAGGGTAGGCTGCTACTGCAAATGACAGCAGGTCCACCCAGGGGCCCTGTCCGTGGGAGGGTGGGCTCACCACAGGGGCACCGCGTGGGCCCGGAGCCCCTGAGAGGCTGTGCGTTTTCTAGCCACAGGCATATATGTAAATGCCCAGGGCGGAGCCATTCACTGATGAAAGATGAGTATGCAGTACCTCGTGTGATTAAGTGATTAATACCTATTGTCAACTCGCAGAGCCCATGGACAATAGAGCCTCATGGAAGGAGACTAAATATTTTGTCTAGCCCAGCTAGTGTGGCTCCAGGGTTGAGCGTCCACATATGAACCAGGAGGTCACGGTTCAATTCCCGGTCAGGGCATAGGCCTGGGTTGCAGGCCCGATCCCCAGTAGGGGGTGTGTAGGAGGCAGCCAATCAGTGATTCTCTCCCACCATCGATGTTTCTCTCTGTCCCCCTCTCCCTTCCTCTCTGAAATCCATAAAAGTATATATTTAAAAAATATTTAGCCTATGCCATGGCAAGATATTTGGGTAGATGCGTAGCATCTCATCTGGATGTGGTTTCTTCTCTTGTTTTGTCACCAGGAAAGAAGAAACGAGGCAGAGATTGGTTTTCTAGGTGCCTCGTCCCCACCATCCCAGGAGCCCCGCCAGAAAATGGTTGCCATCCCCACTGTATAGACGAGGCGACTGGGCTTGGAGAGACCAAGAAGACTGTCCAGGGACTGATAGCCAGGATGGACCCACATCCTGTCACCTCCCCACAGGGCCAGCCTTCTGCTGATGGTGAGACATTTAAAGGAAAAGCTCTCAAAAGAGCTGGGAGAATTGGTGAAAATGCTGATAAGAAAGGGTTTGAGGTTGGCGATGGCCATTTTATTTTATTTATTTATTTTTATACATTTTTATTGATTTCAGAGAGGGAGGGAGACATAGACACAGCAATGATGAGAAAGAATCATTGATTAGCTGGCTCCTGCATGCCCCACACTGGGGATCGAGCCTGCAGCCCGGGTGTGTGCCCTGGACGGGAATTGAACCGTGCCCTTCTGGTTAATAGGTTGATGCTCAACCACTGAGCCACGCTGGAGGGTGGTGATGACTATTTTATTTATTATTATTATTTTTAAATATATTTTATTGATTTTACAGAGAGGAAGGGAGAGGGATAGAGAATTAGAAACATCGATGAGAGAGAAACATAGATCAGCTGCCTCCTGCATGCCCCCTACTGGGGATGTGCCCAAAACCAAGGTACATGTCCTTGACTGGAATGGAACCTGGGACCCTTCAGTCTCCAGGTCAATGCTCTATCCACTGAGCCAAACCGGCTAGGGCGATGATGACCATTTTAAATGTTGTGTACTAGGTACCCCGCTAAGCTCTTTGTGTTTATTACTTTATTGAACCTCTTTAAAAGCCAAATCTCTTTTTGCAAATGAAAAAAAAAGAATCAAGGCAGTAACTGAGTGGTTGTGTCAGAATTTGAACTCAGCTCTCTCTGATGACAAAGCCTGTGTTGGGGAGGGGCCCGGGTTTGATACTGGCCAAGGGCACATGCAGGCTCGATCCCCAGTGTGGGGTGTGCAGGAGGCAACCGATCAATGATTCTGTCTCATCATTGATGTTTGTATCTCTCTTTCTCCCTTTCCTTCCTCTCTGAAATCAATAGAATTATGTAAAAAAAAATAAAATAAATAAATATTAGCTAAAAAAAGCATAGAGTCCAATCTAGAAACCTATACTTTCTTAATCTTATCTCTGCATTGTTTTTGTAAACAAAGGTGGAGAGTCTTATTTAGCTAATTGAATGGGTTACGGTTGAGATAAGGAAAGGTAACTGGACTCTATTCGGGTCTATTCCAGGAAGCGTTTGACCAGGGACTTCTGAGACCTCTGGGTGCTTAGGGATGGAAATCTACCAACAGGAAGCCAGGATGAGGCTCGAGTGCTGAGTGAGATGCAGTTTATTCCTTTCCAAAATTTCCCAGAGGCGGGGCCGGAACCAAATCCTGGGCATTTTATTTGGGAGAAGAAAATCAAATGTCTGAACAGAACATGGGATAGTATTAACGTACAGTATTAAGTGAAGACAACTCATGTAGCTCCATGGATCGGGATAAAGGAAGCGCTCAGATGCAGGAGCAGGGATTGGCCGGCCATATTTAAAGCCTTTTTAAAAAGCAGGCCAGTATTACCGTAGCTCGCCCGCTGCCCAGGCCCTCGGAGGGATATTTTGCTGGATTCCCTCGCTGTAACAATGTGTTAGAGTGAGAGACCATCTAGGGGTACACATGGCACACTTCCCCTGTAATTCCCTCCCACCCAGCCCATTATCCGCACTTAATGCCTTTGGAACCTCTACCGCCGTCCCCCGACAAACGCGAGTGCCACCAGTGCGTTGGAGCTGTGAATTTTTAAACGTTTGCCACGCAGGATGAGAGACTGCTCAACCCCAGGGACAGGGCATCATGGATTCTGCGGAAAACTGGGGCACGGCGGCAGGAGGGGGCCCGGTCCCCAGGCCCCTGGAGCAGGAGAGCGGGTCCTGAGAGCCGGGCCTGTGCCCAGTGTTGGCCACGCTGTCCCTGTCACTGGGGTTGGGAGCAGCTGATGCCAGGTGGGCGAGGAGCGAGCGGCTGTGCTCTCTCTAAGGTGGCCAGATGGCAGGGAGCTGCCTGCTGGGCACGGGAATGGCCAGCCCGGGCATGGCACTCTTTGCTGGAATTTGCTCTTGCGATCGGGGCGCCAGGTGACACGGGTCATCTTCCGCTTCAAGCCAAGTCGCAGGACCGCAGGAGGAGCCCGCCACCTGGCCCAGGCGCGGCGGCGAGCGGCTGGGCCGGGAGCCGGTGCCCAGAGAACGAAACCCTTGCTGGTCTGGTCCTCGCCAGCCCCTCCCGGCCGGCCCCGGGCAGGAGCCTGGCCACCTGCTGGCCTGCGAGGGCTGCGCTTGAACTTCATTTACCCACTGCAGCTCTGGTGGGCCCGGAGGTGTCTCCCGGTGGTGCCGCTGCCCTCACGCCACCTGCCCCCTGCCCAGCGCGGTCCCTTGTCCCCACCATCTGTTTCCTTGTGCTGCTTACAGAAGGATGGGGAGGTGCCGTAGATGTAGCAGGACTCGACTTCACGAGGAAAGGCAGGTGCCTGTGAACAGAACAGCCTAGAAAAGAGAAGGTCGCGTGTAGAGGAAAGAATGCAAGGTGCTGTTCCCCCCAGCCCCCTTCCCCAAGGTAACAGCTCTTCGGGCCGGGAATCGGCTCAAACAGGGAAAGGAAGGATTTCAGAAAGATCTGCCTACAGCCCGTCACCAACCTCAGCAGCCTGTTACTCCCAGGACTGGCAGGTGCTACAAAGAGCATCAGAATCAGAGAACTGGATGAGTATCATAAAAAAAAAATAAAAAAATATTTATTTTATTGATTTCAGAAAGGAAGGGGGAGGAGAGAAACCTCAACGATGAGAGAGAATTATTGATTGACTGCTTCCTGTATGCCCCATTCTGGGGATCGAGCCATATGTATGCCCCAACCAGGAATCAAACCCGTGACCTTGTGGCTCATAGATCGATGCTCAACCACTGAGCCACGCCAGACAGGCAAAAGGATTGGTATTTTAAGAATGGGAAAACCTTACCCAATGGAAGGAAGTCCTGACTGGTTAAAGTGAAGAGCCTGAACACCGGTGGATAGAGGTTAGCACGTCTGAGGATCCTCAGGTGTGCACTGACTGGGACTGGGGGTGGGAGGAGTGCAGTCTTGCGTGGAAGGAATGGGCCTGGCATTCTGGAGGGTGGCTATGCTGTGGGTGGTGGTGGGGGAACAACCATTGGACTGGCACCTCTCTCTGAGCGTCTCCATTCTCAATCCATAAGGTAAATGTTCTTGTCTGGCTGGCGTTTCTCAGTGGTTGAGTGTCAACCTATGAACCAGGAGGTCACGGTTCGATTCCAAGTCAGGGCACATGCCCAGGTTGCAGGCTTGATTCCCAGTAGGGGTCATGCAGGAGGTAGCCAATGAATGATTCTCTCTCATCATTGATCTCTCTCTCTCTCTCTCTCTCTTTCTCTCTCCCCTTCCCTCTTCCTCTCTGAAATCAATAATATTCCATCTAATAAAAGAGTAATATGCAAATTGACCATCATCATCATTCCAACACACAAGATGGCTGCTCCCATGTGGTCAAAGATGGCTGCCCTCATGTGGACATAGATGTCCACTACAAGATGGCCAGCAGGAGAAGGCAGTTGGGAGAGACCAGGCCTGCAAGGGAGGGCAGTTAGGGGCAATCAAGCCTGCAGGGGAGGACATTTAGGGGTGATCAGGCTGGCAGAAGAGGGCAGTTGGGGGCAACTGGGCCTGTAGGGAAGGGCAGTTAGGGGAGATCTAGGCCTGCAGGGGATGGCAGTTAGGGGTAACCAGGCCTACAGGGGAGGGCATTTAGGGGTGACCAGACCTACAGGGGAGGGCAGTTAGGGGCAAACAGGCTGGCAGGGGAGTGGTTAGTGGGTGATCAGGCTGGCAGGGAAGTGCTTATGGTCAGGCTGGCAGGCAAAAGTGGCTAGGGGCAATTGAAAAGTCAGGCAGGTGAGCAGTTGGGAGCCATCAGTCCTGGATTGTGAGAGGGATGCCCGACTGCCCATTTAGGCCCGAACTCACCAAGATCAGGTCTAAACAGGCAGTTGGACATCCCTCGAGCGGTCGCAAATTAGAGAGGGTGTACACCAGGCCTCTAGTATGTGTATGTGTGTACGTGTATATATGAAGAAGTTACCTGTTCTTGAAGTCAACAATTTTCTTTATCAAATGGGAGCCACCATCCTGAACCAGGAGAAGCGTCCAGGAATCCTGGATGCCTGATCAGGTGCCATCTATACAAGGGCCCACGCCAATGAAATTCTAGCCTCAAAGGATTGTCACCATGACCTGGTCCCTGGCGGTCTCTCTTGAAAGGAAGGGGAGAGGGGAAGTGAAGGTAAACTCCAGGAGAGGGGTCATCTGTGTGGCTCCCAGCGCTGACCCCGGCCAGGACCAGCCTGGAGGGTTGGTAGCGATGGTGGCAAGCTGGGAACTTGGTCCTGGGCCAGGGAACAGAGTGGGGTGCGGTTCCTGGGAAACCAGCCTCCACCAGCTGCTCCTGGAACAGCGTTGCAATCCAGTTACACTCAGTCCTTGCACTTGATAAAAGCAGTTGTCTTCCCAAAGCCTTCCCAGCCCCAGTGTAAACACACTTTCCCCGAGCCATACAGACACATTCCGGCTGGGGCGGACATGTCTTTCTCTCCGGGTCTCCCTGTCACCCAGTGTTGCTTGGCCATTTGCTGGGACACGCACAGTATTTTATTCAAGAGATCAGAAAGCTGAACTGGGTGCTATTAGCATAAGATCCTGTGACTCACTGACTCACGGGCTGCGTATCAGTCGAACATTGGGTTTTAGTTAATCGTGTTAATTTCAGGGGAAACAGCACAACTGCAAAATCCGCGGTGCTTCATATACGGAGACGCTCTGAAATGTCTTTTATTTTTAGCAAGAGCCATACAAACCTCTCATTCTGAACTAATGTAAAAACCAAGGGAGGGTTGTATGACTCAGCGCGATCACGCCCTTTAAGAGGCTTTGGCATTTTCTTTAGTTTTATAAGTGTTTTTAGAAAGAGAAAAAAAAATATTACATCGCACCCGTATCCACAGAGACACACGCTGCGTGAGGCCCTCTGGGAATATTCCCCGCTCACTGTCACTCAGGGTAAGGTGTGCCTGTCTGAACTCTTCTCACAGGGACATTAATCACCGAATTATCATAACAAACTGGCAATTAGTTAGCTTTATGGAAGAGACCGCCTCGTGGAAAGAAAGCTTCAAGTACGTGTATACACATGTACAACTTATTTACTATTTATTACTCACTTGCATTTGTTCATTCATTTACCTACCATGCACCTGGCACCTGTGTAGGGGCTGAGACCATAAAGGTGAATTTAAGAAGACCACCGTCTAGAAGTGGAGGTGAGCAGGGTTCAACACGGTTAAGTGATACAACAGAACTAAGGGCACAGGGCTGAGGTAGCAGAGAGGAGAATCTGTGAGCACCTGGGAGAAATAGGAAAGACGGCATTGGAAACACCAGGAGAAGCCAGTAGTAAAATACCTACAACAAGCATGTCAAACTCGCGGCCCACGGGCCACATACTTAGTTTATTTGACCCGGGGTTAGCCTTGGAGTTTGACATGGTTGATCTACAGGTCTAGTTCAGGGAGTAACTATTGCTTGCCAAGGTCTGGGGATGCAGCAGTGACCAAGCTAGAGGTGGTATATAAGCATATAAGATTCGAGCTTTAAGATAGAAGTGTCATAACATACTCCACAAAAAAAGGGAATCTGAGAAAGAGAATCACGAACTTGAAGGGGCCTCACATTGTGCCTGAGGCATAAAAAAATGAGTTATCCTTTCTCTTTCTGTAACCAACTCAGGCTAATCTATGTTCTCTGCACCTTCATCTTGCTCAGATATTATATACGGTGGTTGTTATGTTTTTCTTAAAAAGGAATTTGCTGAAGAGTCACTTTCCGAGTTCGTTTGTTTGTATTATCAGCATTTTAATCTCCAGTTATTTTTGCAGGAATGTTTTAAAACCATTTGTTCATTTTTGCGTGTGAGGATAAATTTAGTTAAAATTAGATGATATAATCCATAACCTCACTCAACTGCCCATGTGTAAATTACAATACATCTCAATAGGTCAGAAATGATGAGTAACACTATATTAGTTATCTTTTGCAGGGTAACAAAACACCTTCAAAAACTTGGTGGTTTAAAACAATGAACATTTATTATCTAATTAGAGGCCTAGTTCACAAATTTGTGCACGGGTGGGGTCCCTCGGCCTGCCCGGTGAGGGAGGCCTTTTGGGGGGCCGACTGGCAGTGGGGAGGGACCATGGGAAGTTGGCTGTGGGAGCGCACTGACCACCAGGGGGCAACTCCTGTGTTGAGCATCTGGCCCCTGGTGGTCAGTGAGCATCATAGCAACTGGTTGACTGGTCATTCTGGTCATTTGGTTGTAATAGTCGCTTAGGCTTTTATATAGAGAGATAGTTTCTGTGTGTCAGAAATGCTTTCATGGATTAACTAGTTGTCCTTGCCTCTAGGTCTCTCATGAGGTTGAACGTATCATCCTGGGCTGCAGTGTTATCTGAAGGCTTGCTGGGATGGGTGTCAGAATAGGGAAAGGGGGTGTGTCTACTTCTATGCTCACTCAACTGGTGGTTGGCAAGCTTCAATCCCTTGCCACATGGCCCCTCTATGGAACTGCTTTATAACACCCCCCAGATGAACAGTTCAAGAGGAAACTCAAGACAAAAATCAGAATTTGACCATGGGAGAGAGTCCCCCAGCCAGGGCCAGCTTGCTATGCATGTGACTTCAACTGCCTCACAGGAGTTTGGGCTTATAAGGGCTCTACACTTGGCTTAATGCTCTTCTTAAAATTCTTAATTTTAAAAAAATATATTTTTATTGATTTCAGAGAGGAAAGGAGAGAAACACCAATGATGAGAGTGAATCATTGATTGTCTGCCTCCGCCCCAGGATCGAGCCTGTAACCTGGGCATGTGGCCTGACCAGGCTGGAATTGAACCATGACTTCCTGGTTCATAGGTTGACTTTGCCACTGAACTATGCCAGCTGAGCTGAAATTCTTAACTTTTGAACAAGGGTGCCCTACATTTTTATTTTGCACTGATCTCTAAAAATTATGTAGCAAGCCTTATGCCCCCAGAAGCCATGTTTTTGCTAAATGTTACTGAACTCATTGAGAGCCACATTTCACCAGGCACCTAACTTGAAGACAATCAGAGTCTCTCAGGAATTTCACTACAGTCAGGAAAATCCCCCAAATTGCTGCTTTTGATGTCCCCAAGCATGTTCTTGAGTGACATTCAGCTCTTCTTTGGATTCCAAGATATATCTCAGGCTCTTTCCAATAAATTTCTCTTTTTTACTCCATCTAACTGCGTTTGTGTTTTGTCACCAAAGAATGTCGATGGATTCAACTAGTTTCATAGGTGGCTGGCACTTTGGCTGGGAATGTACAGGCAATATATTTGACCTGGTCAGCGGTGCGCTGGAGGTGGTTTGCACGTTCCATAACCTTGAGGCATGGGAAACTATGAGAATGAGACACTTGAGTCTCGGTAAACTGATGGGTCGTGTGCAACCGGCTGATCCAAGCGATTACTCCTATCTCAGATGTTGCTCGTATTTCAAAGCAAAAATCGCTCGCTCGACGGCTCGTATCTCAAAAATCTCATATGTTAGGGCACTTGTATCTCGAGATACCACTGTATATTCAAGAATCTATCTTGTGCACTTCTTTCTAACTCTGTCTTCATAAAGAGGACATCTTCATTGACCATCATGGGAGTATTTACGCCTAAGAAATCAGAAAAGGCTGTGTATCAGGAATCACCGCCCCCTCGAGAGCCAGAGGTTAAACATGTCCCAGCTCACCACTGGGCCTTGTATTGCGTTAGGACTCAATGAGGGAGTCCCAGGGGAGTGGGCTCGTTGGAATGAGGCTGGGAAAGAGACAGCCCTCATCCCTAACCACAGAACTCCAAATCCTTGTCATGGCTGCCTTAGAGCAGTCTTTCCCGCTCCCAATGAGAACTGTTCCCTCCACATGACTGCCTTGAGCACCAGGAGCTCTTCCCATCCCAGTTATTGGAACCGGAGCCATCACACCATCCAAGGTGGACCGATTGGATCCTCTGCCTTGGAATTCGAAGTGAGGATTCAGAAGTTTCCCTGTCCAAGATGAAAGAATGAGCAAAGTGTTTATTTTTACTCCCTCCCGAGATGCCAAAAGAATATACAGGAACACATCCACGGCGACGAAGAGAATCATCAGCAGACAAGACATTTCAACAAATTGCTGGAGTCGGAAGAGGGTTGGGAGCCCGCTGACAGACAAAACAGGACGCCTCAGCCCAGACACTCCGGAGGCAACCGAGAGGCCCACGTGCCCACAGAAGCTGGAAATGCCTCCAGCTCCCTCCGTTTGCCGGTGCAAGATTCTACTCACTGCACGATGGCGCCAGTTGTTTCCCCAGCCTTCTCTCCCCTCCTCTCCGTCATCCCTAGCAAGGCAGCCCGGTTCTGTCCCCACCAGCACAACCAAAGAGGGCCTAGCCCTCAGAGGATGAGGGGTGCAGGATGGAGGTCGCTGCCCGGGGTAAAGACATCTCCCTTCTTGGGTTTGGAGGGCCTCCCAGTCCCTGACCTGGTACTCACCTTGCCAAATCCTCCTTTGCTTATTTCAAAATGAAGCTTGTCAATCATATCTAAAAATTTCCCAATCCTTCTGTTTATGAACGAGCAGGAAGACGGACATATACAGTGGTACCTCGAGATATGAGTGCCCTAACATACGAGATTTTTGAGATACGAGCTGTCCAACGAGCGATTTTTGCTTTGAAATACGAGCAACATTTGAGATAGGAGTAATCGCGAGGATCGGCCGGCTGCACACGACCCACCAGTTTACCACGACTCGAGCATCTCATAGTTTCCCACGCCTCAAGGTTACGGAACGAATTAAACTCGTATCTTGAGGTACCACTGTATATACAAGAGCAAAGAAAACCCACCTCACAACCTAGAAAAAAATCAAGCCACGCCCATCCTTAACTATAAGCAGACAAGCAATGTTATCCAGACCTCAGACTAACATGAGTAGCAGACACAGCAGAAGGACATGCAATAAACCGACCCGGAAGAAAGGAGGGAATTAAAGGGATACAAGAGAAAATGGATAATGGAAGAAATACTAGCATTTAATGAGCATCCAAAGTGAGATGTAAGACCTATGCCGTCCACACAGCAAGAGCAGGATGCTCTGAGAAAGGAACAAAGCAAACACACAAGCAGTTGCAAAGGAGACAAGAGAGAACCCTGTGTTAACCTTACGACAGAGTGCAATTCTAACTCGGACCAGGCAGCTTTCTCTGTGTGGGAGGGGACTAAGGGACATTTTATTTTTTTACTTTAATTTTGAAAATATATTTTTATTGATTTGAGAGAGAGAGAGAGAGGATCATTGATTGGCTGCTTCCTGCACGCTCCTTGCTGAGAATGTGCCCTTCACTGGGATGAATGCAGGGCCACTTCAGTTGGAAGGTGGGTGCTCTATCCACTGAGCCGAACCAGCTAGGGCCTAAGGTACGTTTTAAAACTCAGAAGCCGGTTGACTGTCTCTCCCCAGCAGCTGGGCAAGCCGACCTTCAGAGAAGAGAGAAAAGGCAGAGTAAAGAAAAACAGGAAAACAGCCGAGACTGGTTTGGCTCTGTGGATAGAGTGTCGGCCTGCGGACTGAAGGGTCCCAGGTTCGATTCCGGTCGGGGGCATGTACCTTGCTTGCAGGCACATCTCCCCTGTGGGGCGTGCAGGAGGCGGCTGATTGATGTCTCTCTCTCATCGATGTCTCTGACTTTCTATCTCTCTCTTCCTCTAGGTAAAAAAATCAATAAAATATATTTTTTTAAAAAAAGAAAGAAAAACAGGAAAACAGAGCAAAGGACCCTGATTTCTTCTTAATCCCCACTGACCCCAGGGGTTCTGTGAGACGCCCCAGTAACTTTTTAAAAATTAACATACTGTCTGTTTTTATTGATTTTACAGAGAGGAAGGAAGAGAGAAAGTTAGAAACATACATGAGAGGATGAGAGAGGAACCTAGATCAGCTGCCTCCTGCCCGCCCCCTAGTGGGAATCGAGCCCACAAAATAGGCACCTGCCCTTGATCAGAATTGAACCCGAGACCCTTCAGTCCTGGGGCCGGCGCTCTAACCACTGAGCAAAACCAGCTAGTAACTTTTTAATAAATCCCCCTCTGGATTCAAACGAGGTCAGGTGGGTTGTTGTTAGAAGACAGAAGAGTCTTAACTAAAACCACAGGGCTGGCCCCGGAGGGCGAGGCGGTCGCAGGTCCCTTAGGATGGACCGAGGCTAAATGGAAGCTGAGAGAGGGCTCCGGGCGGCGGGGCTCCGTGCCCTTGTGCCCGCCTTGACGTGCCCTCAATCTTACGCCGACACGCGAATCGCGGAGTTGGACAGCAGCTGCCCCACATGCAGGGTTTTCTGCGTTGACATTTATTTTCTTAACATCTCCAAGAAAGATGGGGCTCAGTCTGCCAAGTCTCTAAGCACCTTATAATAACCTATTCAGACATCATGCGGAAGGATTGATTTGGCCATTTCACACATTAATACGGGAGCAAACAAACTCTCCCACCTTCTCATCCAGCCCCGGCAGCTAAATGTGACTGCGGTTCCACCTGAAAATCATATATTTTTTTTTTGCTCAAAGACAGATTTGGGGGAAAAAAAGCAAAAACAAAAAAAACACACACAAACCTAAGCAGAAGGAGTCTCAAATGAGCCATTTAAATAGCAGACCATCACCTCGGCTTCTAATTTACTTCCTGCCTCCTCCAGCACTTCCCCCCAATGTCCTTCCTTCACATGACCCTCTGGAAGGCACAGGAAACGGACAAGGGAGCTTTGGTATGCTCTGACCTGGGAAGGACAGACGTGGCCATGGCATGACCCAGCGGAAGAGCTTTGGTGGGAGAAAAAGAAAAAGAAAAAGTCATCAAGAAAATGGGGGCCGAAACCGGTGTGGCTCAGTGGATAGAGCATTGACCTGCAGACTGAAGGGTCCCAGGTTCGATTCCGGTCAAGGGCATGTACCTTGGTTGTGGGCACATCCCCAGTAGGGGGCGTGCAGGAGGCAGCTGATCAATGTCTCTCTCTCATTGATGTTTCTTGCTCTCTATCCCTCTCCCTTCCTCTCTGTAAAAAATCAACAAAATATATATTAAACAAAACAAACAACAAAAAAATGGGGCTCTGCCCAGCTGGCATAGCTCAGTGGTTGAGCGTTGACCTATGAACCAGGTCACGGTTCCATTCCTGGTCAGGGCACATGCAAGTAGCGCTCCATCCCCAGTAGGGGGGCTGCCCAAGGCAGCCAATCCATGATTCTCTCTCATCATTGATGTTTCAGTCTCTCTCTCCCTCTCCCTTCCTCTCTGAAATCAGTCAAAATACATTAAAAAGAAGAGAAAGAAAATGGAGATCTCACAATGAAAGATGAAACGCATTTCATAAAAAGGTGCAGGTAATGGGGAAAAGGCCTTTCTGACCCCCAAATTGGCTTTGCCTGGGTCAAATGCACCATCATTTTATTTGTCTTTGTTGATGTTGATCTTGTTTGTGCGTTTGGATTCTCAGCTTGCGGACGGACAGTTGCCGCCTCAGCCGGGCTCAGGCCAGGCATGGAAAAGAGAAGAGGGGACATCTCACCCCCACGTGGCACCAGAAACAAAGGGGCGTCTCGCCCGGCCGTGCCAGCTCTTGGCTTCGGCTGGGCCAGCGGGAAGCCGGCGTCCCTGCGCCAGGGCGAGAGAGCCGCGGGCAGATGCTGGGCCGTGGAGACGATCGGATTCCGGGCTCAGAGTCCTCGGGGTGGCTGGCCTCCTGCTCCCCACGTGGAGGCTGGAGGGAGTGGGGGCGCCTTGTCCACCGCTGGCTGCCCGCCCGGCTCGGTGGGGAGAGCTGTCAGCAGCCGTGGCTCCAACAGGAAGGCTGTCAGGGATCGGCATCGTCTACACCGGCAGACGGAGCATTCGGTTTGAAGCAGAACTCAGGTGCGCCTTCTCTGCTGCACGGAGGATTCGGGAAGGCGGTTTGGATGAGCAAGAGTGATGTCTTTTCCAGCTCTGGCTCCCACTGGTACCCCTACCCTGGGCCTGGCCCACGAGGAGAGGCAGAGGCCTGGGTTCTATCCGGATCCATCCTTCTTCAGAGAGAGAGAGAGAGAGAGAAAGAGAGAGAGAGAGAGAGAGACTGGCGCTTCTGGTGGCATCTCACACGGAGGGGAAAGGCCAAGATAAATGATGGTTTCAAGGTCGTTAGCTTCCCGCGCACAGTCTGCTCTCTCTGCCAGAGGACCGCGTGCGGAGGTTATAAATGCTTTGCGTCTGGACCGGGGGAGTCCTCCGTTGGATCTGGGACCCCGAGACCTGCTGCCAGGGGCAGATTTGGACCCGGGGGCTGTGGCGTGCGCCTCCTCTCGCTGCCCACGCTCGCTCTGGAAGCGTCTGAGCTGCAGAAGGCGGGGTCCCACCTCCTGGAGGCTCTGGGGCCCGGTCCTAGGGACTGGCGTGTGGAGAAGACACCTGGGGAAGGTCCAGGAAACTCTCAGAAATGCTCCCTTCGCCTCGGCGTTTCTCACCTAAAAGACAGGCGACATGAATGGAAGAGGCAAACCTCTGCAGAGAGGAGGAGGAATGGGGTGGCCTGAGGAGGGGGGAGGGGGTAGATAGGTAGGGGGAGTGGGCAGGAAAGGTACAAAGAGATGGGGCGGGAATAGGGAGCCTCATTGTGACTCCACTGTGGGCTGAGTGTCAGCTTGTTTCTCTCATCGCTTTCTGGGCCCTGCAAGTCCTCTCTGACCACACTACCCCCTCACTTCCCTTCCTGAATTCAACCTTTTCATTGGGCGCTTACAAATTGGACAGGGGGAAAAAAAGAGCAAAGTTAAAGTTTCAACTACATCAGGGAGTCCCAGTTTATTCTGGAGCCTCGAAAGTGTAGGGGGACACATTTTTCCATCGGTGTGAGCGTACTTTGCAGTGTCCTGTTGTCCCTTATATCAGCATAGACCCGTTCTTATCTCTTTATGTGGACGTAGAATAGACCACTGAAATGAGAGCTTAGACTCAGTCATTCCACCATTTCTGGATATTTGGGTTGAATATCTCTATAATTTTATTCCAGGACTAGAGGGCCGGTGCACAAAATTCATGAATGGAAGGGGGTGTCCCTCAGCCCAGCCTGCACCCTCTCCAATCTGGAACCCCTTGAGGGATGTCCTACTGCTGGTTTACAGGGATTGGGACTCAACGGGCAGTCAGACATCCCTCTCACACCAGGACTGCGGGCTCTCAACTGCTCACCTGCCTGCCTTCCTGATTGCCCCTAATGGCTTCTGCCTGCCAGCCTGATCACCCCCTAACCACTCCCCTGTCAGTCTGATTGATGCCTAACTGCTCCCCTGCCACCTGATTGCCCTTAACTGCCCTCCACTGCCAGCCTGGTCACCCCCAACTTTTCTCTTCTGCTGGCCTGGTCACCCCTAACTGCCCTCCTCCCACTGCAGGCCTGATCACCCCCAACTGCCCTCCCTTGCAGGCCTGGTCCCTCTCACCTGCCCTCCCCTTTTGGCCTGATCATCCACAACTGCCCTCCCTTGCAGGCCTGGGTCCTCCCAAATGTCCTCCCCTGCTGGCCATCTTGTATATTATATTATAAATATATTAATATATTTCTTACCTATTTTATAATATATAATAAATACATTGACATATATTTATGTATACATTTTATAATGTATATTTGTAATATCTGTGTATTCTATTAATTTCTTCTTGTGATGGAATTGGCACTTTTCTGATTATCTCGTGCACCACTTCTCAGGGTTACACCCTGAGGCCCAGTTCCCAGGTGGAACGCGCACACATTTTCACAGCCCTCAGGAGCTGCGGCCACTGGCTCTCCAAGAACTAGAGCTGTCTTGCAATGTGGTGCTGTCCCAGGATTTAGAGCCACAGGGAGCATCCCTCAACTCTCAACCCTCACTCAGAACCGCTCAGCGTGGGCTTAGCCAATGAGCGGGCACTGTTAACGTGCAAAAAAACAAACAAACAAGAATGGCATCGCCAGGGTCCTCGCCCCTGCTGGTGCCCATATATTGTGTGGGTCCCTCTGTAGTTGTGGTTTATGTGCCCATAAATGTGCTATCGGAGCAGTTTAATTTGTGGCGCTTCAGGCAAAAGCAGCTGAGCCTTCTCAGTGGAGAAGTGAGTAATGTTGGCCCCGCAGAGTTTTGGGGGGACAGGCCCTCTCCCCTTATCCCCGGGAGATCTGTCCCCACACTCCGGCCACCGCCCTGGCAGATGGTGGGAGAGGCTGCAGTGCACAGGCCTGCAACAAAGAATAAAGGAAGATGTGCTGGTTGTCCTCTCTTTAGTGATGGGGAGACTTTGGTCAAAACAAGGCTTGCCCGGCTGGCATGATTCAGTGGTTGAGCATTCACCTATGAACCAGGAGGGCAGGGTTCGATTCCCGGTCAGGGCACATGCCCAGGTTGTGGGCTTGGTCCCCAGTGGGGGGCGTGCAGGAGGGCAGCCGATCCATGATTCTCTCTCATCATTGATGTCTTTCTCTCTTCTTCTCTGAAATCAGTAAAAATATGTTTTTAAAAAGAGGCTTGTACCAGGGATGTGTATATTTAAGTAGATACCTGGGCCCAATCAGGCCTGCCTGCTGGCCTGGCCTCCTCTCTCTGCCTGTCTTATGTGGTGGTGGTGCTGGTGGTGCCTAATTTTTGCTCCTGCCTTCACAGGACCAGCAACGAAAGATTCATAAAGATCTTATTCGCGTTGAGACCGGTTTGGCTCAGTGGATAGAGCGTCGGCTTGCGGACTGAAAGGTACCAGGTTCGATTCCGGTTTGGGGCATGTACCTTGCTTGCGGGCACATCTCCACTGTGGGGCGTGCAGGAGGCGGCTGATCGATGTCTCCCTCTCATCGATGTTTCTGACTTTCTATCTCTCTCCCTTCCTCTCTGTAAAAAATCAATGAAAAAAAAAAAAGATCTTATTCGCCATCAAGTTGGCATAGCGTCAGACCTCGGCCGGGCTGGTTCTGGCTGCCCTGTCCCAGGCGCGACTTTTAAGGAGAATAGCCCCTCCTCCCCGTTCTCCGCCATATCACCGGCTCTCCAAACACCATGGCTCAGGAGTAGTTTCCCGTCCCCTCCCTGGTTCTCAGGATAACTTGGTGGCTGTGGATGTTGCTGCCTTTACTGAGGGGGAAATTGGGGGGGTGCAAAGCAGCTCCATGTCCCCCACGATCCTATAGCTCCTCAGAGGCAAAGCCAACAGCAGAATAGCCAATGTTCCCCACAAACGGTCAGCACCAAGGATGGGGCCAGGTCCCCGACACCGGAGTGGCCTGGGGGTCATCGAAATAGCTAACATTGCTGAGTGCTAGTGCGCCAGATGCAGACTCATCCGAGCCTCGCAGCAGCCCTGCGAAGTGGGCTCTTTCCCCGCCCCCGTTTCAGGGGAGAAGATGAGTGACAGAGAAGATAGCTCCTTGGTCAAGGCCCCCTGCCAATCCCTGGGCTGGTAAGCTGCAGAGGCGGGATTTCTACCCACCGCGTGTCTCCAAGGAGATGATGATGATGAAGGTTGTTCCCTGTGGCTTCTGGAGGGTCTGCTTGCTGCTTTAAGGAGGATGCTGGGGTGTGCCTGTCACCCCGAGAGTCAGGGGACTGCCTCTCCCACAGAGGCCGGTCAGGCTGGTCCCACATTTTGGAAGCCTTTCTGACCTTGAGTTCTGAACCCAGAACAGGGAGGAGCGGATGACTGAAAGCTGACACGAAGGTAGCGAGAATGAACTGCCAAGTGTGGCCCCTACCAAGGTCAGGGTTGGCCAAAGGGCCAGGAGCACCCCCAGACATGTGCCCTGGGGCTGGGCATGACTGGGTGTGCCCGGCTTTGAGGGCAGGCCCTGGGGCTTTATGGGCGGGCCTGTATGGTGTCCCCATGAGACCAGAGGCAGCCCCCCGAAACCCAGGAAAACAGACAGAAACAGTGAATGACTCGGAGACACCCCCTGGGGACGCTCAGCCAAAGGGAAAGGGACGCGTTCGCCTTTGTGTTTGGAAGTGTGGGCTGGGGGCTGGGAGCTGCTGTCCCCAAGGGACAGAGGAGGACAGGGCACGGGGAGCTGCTGGCGGAGGCTGGGAAGGCAGGTTGGCAGGGCTGCGCCAGGCCTGGCTGCGGGCAGCACACAGGATGCCCACAGCAGCACTGGCCTGACACGGAGCCCTGAGGCCTGGTGGCTGGGAGATGGGCATTGGGACAGTCGAGCTCTTTGCAGTAGGCCACTCTGGCTGGGACTCTGCTGGCTTCTGCTAAATGTCATCCCTCCCTTCCTTCGTTCCTTCGTTCCTTCGTTCCTTTCCTTAACTTCCTTCCTTCCCTTAATTTCCTTCCTTCCTTCCTTCCTTCCTTCCTTCCTTCCTTCCTTCCTTCCTTTCTCCTTCCTTTCTTCCTTTCTTTCCTTAACTTCCTTCCTCCCTCCCTCCCTCCC
>PVJN01028228.1:0-27404 GCA_004026805.1 Lasiurus borealis | reverse complement strand
GAGGGCAGGGGGCGGGGCGACCCCGCGGTGCAGGTGCCGGCGGCCGGGCGTCTCCCCGCCCCCTCGTGCGGTCGCGCGTCCCCCAGGCGGGCGGAGGAGGGCCGGCGGCGCGGGCGCGGGCCCGGGCGAGCAGGCGGGCGGGCGGGCGGGGTCGAGAAGGTGGCTGAGCCCGTAGCGCGGCGCCGCCCCGCATCCCCGCCCCTCGGGCTCCGGAGATCTCGCCAGCAGCGGCCCGAGAGCTTCGGGTGCAGGGCCGGCCCCGAGTTCCCGGCGGCCCCCGGCGGCCCGTGCTGTTTAGGGCCCCGGAGCTGGCGGGATGCAAGCCAGCACCGCCTGGAGAGAGGGGGTGCAGGAGGCCTGGGGGTCACCGGGGAGCGTCTCCCCTCGGGAGCCCGGGACCACCTTCCAGACAGTGTCCGGCCCGCGCGGGCTGCGGGCTGCGGCGGCGCCCCCTTTTTACAAAAGCGGGTTCCCGATCGCCAGGGCCCGTCAGCCCCGCGGTAGTGACCGCGTGAACAGGTCCCCCCGGTGCTCCTCGTAAGTTGCAGGGCGGTGCAGGAGGGATTCAAGGAGCGTGTGGCTGTTGTGTCTTCATTTTAAAACAGCGGTTCTCAACCTGTGGGTCGCGACCCCTTTGAGGGTCGATCGACCCTTTCCCAGGGGTCGCCTAAGACCATTAAAAAACACCAATTTCCCATCGTCTTAGGAACCAGCACACCGCTCCTCGGTGTAGCAAAGTGTAGCAATGTAGTTTACTGTTGTCATATAAAGACTGTTGCCCATGCTACACCACGATTCAAGACAAAATTTCATTTGTCATTAGAAATAAATATTTCACAATATATAATTACATATTGTTTTTGTGATTAATCCCTATGCTTTAATGATGTTCAATGTGTAACAATGAAAATACATCCTGCCTATCAAATATTTATGACAGTTCATAACAGTAGCGAGATTACAGCGATGAAGTAGCAACGGAAATCATGTTATGGTTGGGAGGTCACCACCACATGAGGAGCTGTCTTAAAGGGTCGCGGCATGAGGAAGGCTGAGAACCACTGGTTTAAAAGGTGTGGGTGCAGTCAGACCCGGCCCTTCCTCATCATAAAGAACCAGTGTGGGAGAGGGGGTTGCTGAGATGTTCCAAGCTCGCATTCCTAGAATCTCCCTCCGTCTCGTTTTCGCAATTATTTTAATGTTTCTACTGCATAACACACTTTTACTGGCGGACCTGGGACAACCTACCTCGTTTTTAATTTCTCATCTTTTAAAAAAAAAAATGTCTTCGCACTAGTGATTAGAAACCCTGAGTTCCGGGGTGAAAACTCAGAAGCAGGGGCACAAATGGAATGTGGATTGACATACCCCTCCAACCTGCAACTCAGACGCAGGGGCACAAATGGAATGTGGATGGACATACCCCCCCAAAAAAAAAAAAATTCAAGTCTTTGATATTAAGACCCAGAGTTGTTCTGTTTTTCATGCTTCCCCGCCGTCTGTTTACTGTGTGAGCAGCCCTGTGCTTGATGAATAAATCATCAAACGGAAAGAGGGCCTTTCTGCGTGGAAGGGGAGCAGCCCTGGAAGGTGGGCCCTTGGATGAAAATATCAGGTAGAAACCAGAAGCCGTGGACTCCATTCCTGATTTTGTTTCTCCACATTTCACTCTGCTTTCGTGGCTTTCTTTTTCATTTTAAAAATTCTCTTTGATTCAGAATATTTATAAGCACAGCACTTGGCTAGACCCCCTGGTGGAAACAGGGAGGCAAGAAATGAATACACCACTTGAAACCTTGCTTACAATTTAGCTGGGAAAATAAGATGACACAAAATAACTAAACTGTTGGCAGGTAAATAGGTAAAATGCTGCATGGAATCTAAGAGGAGGAGGAGATGATGGCAGCTAAGTGAGAAAGAGGCTGCTGGGGAAAGATACAGATATGTTTTGAGAGCAGAAGTTCCAAACATGGGAAACAAGTGACTTTGAGGGCAGATATTCCAGGTTAAGGGATCCAGGTGAGAGAAGGCACAGAAATGGGCCAGTTGGTGGAACTGCAGATGGGCTTTCGGGATCCAACATAGGAGCAAGGTTGCAAATGAGAGTGAAAAGGTTGGTTAAGGTGAGGTCAAGGCGGGGTCAGAGCTTGGACTTGATTCTGGAACCATTAAGCAGGGACACAATATATGCAAAAATGTCTTTAAACGGTTACTCTGGCATCAGTCTGATTGAAAATAGAAAGTTTGGGGGAGAGAAAGTGAAGGAGACTCTCACAGCAGTTAAGGGACCAAGGGATTCAGAACGGATGGAAGGGAGAAGACAGGAAGAGTTAGAGGTAACCTTGCATGTCATGGGAGATAAAGTATCAAATGATTTAAGCTAATCAACAGGGAGGATTCGGGAATCCTGAGACAAGGAAACACAAGGACCCATTTTGGAGGGAAGAAGATGAGCCTGCTTTGAGCACGGTTTGAGCGGTGGATGAAATATCCATATAAAGATGGAGTAAAGGCCCCTGAAAGTAGGGAGATCTGAAGCCCTTTTGGCTGTGAATTTGGGAGGCTGGTCATTAAGGAAATGTTGAGGTCTACAGGAAAAGGGATATAAGCACAGGATATAGAGCAGTGGTTCTCAACCTTTCTAATGCCACGACCCTTTAATACAGTTCCTCATGTTGTGGTGACCACATACTTCATAACTGTAATTTTGCTATTGTTACAAATTATAATGTAAATACCGTGTTTTCCGATGGTCTTAGGCGACCCCTGTGAAAGTGTCGTTTGGCCCCCAAAGGGGTCTCGACCCACAGGCCGAGAACCACTGATCTAGAGAAACACCAGAGAGAAGGGATGCTGCTGGCACAGAAGACCAAGAATTCTGGGCAGAGAAGTGGAATGGTCACAGTTGTACACTGTTGAGCCATTCAAGATGGAACGAGTGATCAGGATATCATATACCTCAAGCAGGATGAAAAGGGGGTTCTAGTTTTGGCAAATGGCAAATCATTGGTAAATCCAGTCTCACATGGAGAAGTTTGAATTTTTTTTTTTTCTAAAGAAGTTTGAATTTTTATCCTGAAAACGTTGCAATCATGATGGTGGTTGGAAGTTTAGAAAAGAGAATAATATGGAATTGATAAGAGAAAGGACTGGGTGTGGCAGGGAGAACACTTGGAAAGCTATTGGTGTTTTATTCTGCCTTTTTTTTTAATTGATTTCAGAGAGAGGCAGGATAGGGAGAGAGAGAAACATTGATCAGCTACCTCCTGCCTACCTACCTCCTACTGGGGATTGTCCTCACAACCAGGGCCTGTGCCCTGACCCAGAATTGGACCATGACCTCCTAATGCACACAGATCGGGATGCTCAACCAACTGAGCCACACCTGCTGGGCTGGGAAGTTATGGTAGTGATCCACAGGGAAGAATGATAAGGGCCTGAGAAGAAGTTACCTGTGACCTTCAAGTGAACAATTTCAGGGGAGTGGGAGGCACAGATGAGCAGCTGACATGAAGTCAGTGAATGTTGACCGCTCTTTCAAGTGGAAGCTACTGGACTAGATAGAGTCTAATCCAGCATCATTTATACTGAATAATAATCCAACTTTTATTCTTCAAATGGTGTGTCCTCACGATTAACATTGTATTCACAATTTAAAGAATATTGCTAGCGTTTAATGAATACCATAGAACCATGAAAACTGCATGCAATGAAATAGACACACAGTGTGTAACTTTAACAGAACGATAGCTTCCCAATGAGAGCAGAATCTTTAATTGTGTTTGGGGTTTGAGGTTTTGGATTTTTTGCCAAGTCGGGTTACTCATACACACATACACGGGTAGTGCCAGAGGAAATATTTTCATTAAATAGAGAGCCCTGAGATAAAATGATATAACTGTTAGGTCATCCTGGTACACTGACTCAAACTTACTTTCTATTGTACCAATAGATATAAATGACTGAATGAATCGGATTGTTGATAAAGACAAGTCACTCAAAAACAAGAGGTAAACCTAACATCACCAGCCTATAACAGAAATATTTTAAGAGTCACATAGAAATGTGAAGGAGTCCAATAGTAACTGAGAGGTAAAATCTCAGTTTAATAGGACTATGTAAAGAGAGCTTGATTTTTATTGCTGAGTTTCATTCTTTGCATACTCCTTATATAGAAACCCCAAATATAAAAAAAAAAATTTTTTTTTAAGAAACACACACATAAAACCCAGCTACAAATGGCCAAACTGCCTCTAGGACAACTCTACTAGGATGATCTGTACTATCTCAAACTCCAGGTTTCTTCATCTATAAGATATTTAGATGTTCCACATAGTGTAATGCAAAGTCTCATTTAACTGTAAGATTCAAAGGATTCTAGGTCCCAAACGAAGTTCATCATTGTCCACGCCTTCCCCCTAAACTGATACTCCTCGTTCAGGTTCCCTGCCCATGTTCTGATTATAACTCATCAGCCAGGTACAAAATTTTGAACATTTTTTATCCCTTTTCTTCACCTCCCAATATATAAAGTTCTGAACCTGGAGAGCATTATGCTAAGTGAAATAAGTTAGTCAGAGAAAGACAAATACCATAAGATTTCACTCATACATGTAATCTAATGGACAAAATACACTAATAACATAGAAACAGATTCATAGATATAGAGGGGAGAGGGGTTAGGGGCTGGGTTAAAAAGGTAAAGGGATTATGCCCAAAACAAAAAGCCTCCTAGGCACAGACAATACCGGGGGGAAGTGGGAGGTGGGGGGGGGGTAGAAAGTAAAGGGGGTATACATGGTGATGGAGGAGACTTGACTTGGGGTGGTGAACACACAAGACAATGTACAGATGATGTGTTACAGAATGGTACACCTAGAACCTATATGATTTTATTAACCAATGTCACACCAATGAATTCAACAACAAAAATTAAAAAAATAAAACAAATCCTGTTTTTATTCTGAAATTATCTTTTTCTTCTCCGCCCAGTCCAATCCTGCACCACATCATGTTTGAATAGTTGCAGAATCCTCAGCAAGTCTAAGTTTTCCTGCCCCCATCCACTTTGCTATTTTTCACACTAATCCTCCTGTATGCTATTTTCATTTGTCTCTCCATAATAACCTCTGGATTTTTTTTTTTTTTTTACAAATCATGCCTTGACTCTTCTGCTGGCTTATAAGGTTCTCCAGAACCCAGCCCCATCCTTGGGAGCCAGCCTTCTTATCCCTGACACAAACCTTGAACTTAACTCTGTCTATAGTTTGCTCACTGGTCCTCAAGTCATCCATGCGAGTGTCTGACTCTGGGACTTTGCACTGTTGTTGTTTTGTCTACCCAGGTTCTACCATCCAAGGTGTCCCAGCTCAAGTCCAACATCCCGTTCAGAGCCTAGAAGGCCCGTTCCATTGTTACTAAACCTGACAAAGCCACTATTCCCTACTGAACCCCTCTACAGTGGTACCTCAAGATACGAGTTTAATTCGTTTTGTAACCTTGAGGCATGGGAAACTATGAGACGCTCAAGTTGCGGTAAACTGGTGGGTCATGTGCAGCCAGCCGATCTGCGCAATTACTCCTATCTCAACTGTTGCTCGTATTTCAAAGCAAAAATCGCTCGCTTGACGGCTCGTATCTCAAAAATCTAGTATGTTAGGACACTCGTATCTCGAGGTACCACTGTATTCCTGTGCTATGGAAGCACCTAACATTGAAGGGCCTTCAACCATCCATCTTACCCTATTCACTGGTCCCCAGTCCATCCTGTGCCTTCCTCCACTGCTGCTTTCCTCCTCACACTCCCTTCTCTTCCTTGTGGAAGATCATTCCATGGTGAACAGACCATTCCACATCCCCAGCCTGTCTCTTACTCCTCGTTTTAACCGAACATTGGCCGTCTTACAACAACATAGCTTCCCCTGCCAAGTCTTGAATCGAGGGGTGTTTACCCTACCAAGCCTCATCCACTCCAGGGTTGGGAAGCAGGGTTGGCCTCCTCCCAGCTCCACAATGCTATTGCCAGACCATTATACTGAAAATAAATAAGAGATTAAACCAGCTGGTGTGCCCACCCCCTCCCTATCCATGCCTGTATCATCTAACACCTTCCTGCCACTCCCAGGGTGGTGGAAAGTGAACATTTAAGGAGACAGTGAACACAGCTTTAAGACAATTTTCATTATTTTTTTCTCCTTAAATAATAAAGTTCCCCTGTAACCCTTCACTCCAGTGATGTCTACCATTCCCACATGCACATGTATTCCTCTGAAAGTGCAGTCCCAGCGTTTTTATCTGCTCAATTCCTTCACCTCCCTTACACTGTTCTGTATTCCTCCCTCTGGTTGCAACCTCCTTTCCCTTCCAGCTGCCTCATGCCACCCCATACCTGCTCTGCAGGTGTAATCACCCTATCACTTCTTTAATGGAGCTGAAATTCACATTATACATAACTAACCATGTTAAAGGGTACAATTTAGTGCATTCAAAATGCTGTGCAAATACTACCCAAAGCAGCCTACAGGTTCAAATGTAATCACTATCAAAATCTCATCTTTTTTTGCAGAAATAGAAAAAAACACCCTGCCTAGCCGGCATGTATCACTGGTTGAGTTTTGACCTATGAACCAAGAGATCACAGTTCAATTCCCAGTCAGGGCATAGGCCCGGGTTGTGGGCTCGATCCCCAGTGTGGGACTTGCAGGAAGTAGCCAATCAATGATTCTCTCTCATTGATGTTTCTCTTTCTCTCTCCCTCTCCCTTCTCTGAAATTAATAAAAAAAATACTTTAAAAGAAAAGAAAAACCCACTGTAAAATTCATATAGAACCTAAAGGGACCTCAAATAGCCAAATAGACCTCAAATCATACTTCCTGATTTCAAAACTTACTATAAATCTATAATATTCAAAGCAGTGTGTTGATGTGTAGGACAGACATCTAGACCAATGGAATAGAATAGAGAGCCCAGAAATAAACCCTTACTTATACGGTCAGATGATTTTCAATAAGAGGACCAAGACCATTCAATGGGGAACGGACAGTCCTTTCAACAAATGGCTTGGGAAAAACTGTATAACCACATGCCAAAGAATGAAGCTGGACCCTTCCTTTATACCATATATAAAAATTAAGTGGATCAAAGATGTAAACTTAAGAGCTAAGGCTATAAAACTATTACAAAAAATAGGGGGAAATCTTCATGACGTGGATTTGACAATGAGTTCTTGGATATGGCACCAAAAGTAGAGCAACCAAAGAAAACCAGACAAATTGGATGTTCTGAAAATATAAAGCTTTTGTGCATCAAAAGACACTATCAGCCGAAACCGGTTTGGCTTAGTGGATAGAGCGTCGGCCTGCAGACTGAAGGGTCCCAGTCAAGAGCATGTACTTTGGTTGCGGGCACATCCCCAGTAGGGGGTGTGCAGAAGGCAGTTGATGGATGTTTCTCTCTCATCAATGTTCCTAACTCTCTGTTCCTTCTCCTTTCTCTCTGTAAAAAATCAATAAAATATATATATATTTTTAAAAAGACACTATCAACAGAGTTAAAAGGCAACTCACAGAATGGGAGAACATATTTGCAAATTCTGTATCTGTTAAGGAATTAATTTCCAGAATCTACAGATTATTTTTAAAAGAATATTATACTATTTTTGAGAGATAAATGAGAATTAAAATTTAAAAGTTTACTCTAATTACATATATATGTATGTGTGTGTATTAGACAATATTTATGTAGAGAAAGGTATATATAGGCTATGCATTATATGCAGACACACAAAGAGAGACTGTAAATTCTATGAGATTTGGAGTTGTCTCTGGCATGTATAACTTTTTTCCCATAGTGCCTGGTACAAGATCTTGGCCCACATTAAATTTTCAATATCTATTTTTTTAAAAAAACACATTTTTATGGATTTCAGAGAGGAAGGGAGAGAGAAACATCAATGATGAGAGAGAATCATTGATCGGCCGCCTCCTGCACAGCCCCTGTTGGGGATTGAGCCTGCAACTTGTGCCCTTAGCCGGAATCAAACCTGGGACCCTTCAGTCCGCAGGTCGAGACTCTATCCACTGAGCCAAACCATCTAGGCCTTCAATATCTATTTTTAATTAAATTAATGAAGAAGAGAAAAAGAATGCTCTATTTAATTCCCACATCACCACCAGCATTATTTTTCTAAAATTGAGATCTGATTATGCCATGATTTGCTCAGAAATCTTGCACAACGTCTCAGTGCCTTCAGAGTCAAATGCTCCTTGTGGCCTTATATGACGGGTGGCTCTCCTTCTATCTGCTCTTCACTGCATCCCCATCATTACCGTGGGAGGAATGGCTTTGGCCTTTGTGCACTTGGTAAAATTGGAACAATACCCACCACAACAAGGA
The DNA here is from genome assembly GCA_004026805.1 of Lasiurus borealis. NCBI lineage: Eukaryota > Metazoa > Chordata > Mammalia > Chiroptera > Vespertilionidae > Lasiurus > Lasiurus borealis. The sequence continues at coordinate 19,009 of PVJN01028228.1, read as the reverse complement.
TTGTGTGTTGAAAGGATTAAACGAGGTGATATCTGAAAATGTTTGTCCTGTAGTTGATACCAGTTAATTCATGCTGGTTTCTTTTTCTCCCTTCTGCACGCTGCTCTTCAGCCACACTATAGGTTTCGCCCTCTCAGAGCATACATGAAATGTCATTTCTCCAACTTTTTGCCTCAGACTTTATCCACTGTTTCATGTGTGTCTTCCCGATCTCCCATCTCTCTCTATAAAAATTAAATGAATACCTAAAGATATGTCTCAAATTGCACTTACTCAGTGCAACCTTTGGGAGTCCCCCAGATTTAATTCTTTTTTTTTTTTTTTTTATCTTCTACCGAGGATATTTTTTCATTATTTTTAGAGAGAGTGGAAGTGGGGAAGAGAAAGAGAGAAACATCAATGTGAGAGAGACACATTGATTGGTTACCTCCCGCACGGGATCAAGCTGCAACCCAGGCACATGGCCTTGACCAGAATCGAACCCGGGACCCTTCAATCCACAGGTTGACACTCTATCCACTGAGTCAAACCGGCTAGAGCTAATCCTCTTTTTGTGCTTCCATAGACTGTCTTATATTATAGTTATTTGTGCACATATCTTGTAGACATATGTGTCTACTACCTTCAGAGCCCAACACAATATTTATTACATTGAATTAATTTTTTTTATCAATAAACCGAATCTTAAATTTCATGATTGAAATACATCATAAAATCATCCCAACGACACTCTCCCTATAAATAGTTCCTCTCTTGGTGTGATAACATCTAGCCTGGCAATCCAGCTCACAGTCACCCACAGCTCTTTGGAAGCTATAGCTGCTTAAGATAATGTGTGATAATGTGACTTCTAAGGATGGAGCTGGTGATGGTGGGGGTGGGGAGGCCCAGAGCTGATTGGACCAGGGGCAAGCACACACCTGACCCAGGAGGAATCCATCACTTGCTCAGAAATGACTCCGGTAGCCCCAGGCCCTCCCTCCCTAGAATTTCAGTGTGTGTTGCCAACGGAGGTGGGTGCCGGGGCTTAGAGGTCCTGGTGCAGGTTCTGGAGGAGCAGGCATGGTGGGCCTCATGCAGGATAAAGGAGCAGAGGAAGGCAGGCACAGTGAGGAAGGCCTGAAGCTGCTTAGGAGCAGAGACAGAAACACAGGGCAAGCCACCCTGTCCCTGAAGGCTCCCCATTCTCTGGCCAATTTAAATGAAGCCCAGCAGCTCTTTGGGTTTTTTTGTCTTTTGTTTTTTTAAAATATATTTTATTGATTTTTTACAGAGAGAAAGGGAGAGGGATAGAGAGTTAGAAATATTGATGAGAAACATCTATCAGCTGCCTCCTGCACACCTCCTACTGGGGATGTGCCTGCAACCAAGGTACGTGCCCTTGACCAGAATCGAACCTGGGACCTTTCAGTCCACAGGCCGATGCTCTATTCACTGAGCCAAACTGGTTAGGGCAGCACTTTGTTTTCCATCCTTGAATGCTGTGAGATCGCTGGATAATCTCAGTAAGTGATTATCAGAGGCATCCTGGCTGCAAAGTGAAAATTGTTCTGCTGAAGCAACTCCAGTCTATAACGTGTTCAATCACTTGAATTCATTGACCCTTCCTTAGTAGCTATTATAACCTTGGACAAGTTTTTTTTGGCATTCCATGTCTCAGTTTCTTTAATGGGTAAAACACCACAATTTCATATGGTGCTTTACCACTTACCAATCCCTTTTCATACATGATCTCGTGAATTTTTATCAAGTTCTTGGGCCCAGCCAGTATGGCCCAGTGGTTGAGCATTGGTCTATGAACCAGGAGGTCATGGCACATGCCTGGGTTTGCAGGCTGGCTCAATCTCCAGTATGGGGCAGGCGGCAGGCAGCTGGTCAATGATTCTCTCTCATCTTTGATGTTTTTATTTCTCCTTCTCCTTTCCTCTCTGAAATCAATAAAAAGATATTTTTAAAAAGTTGTTGTAATACAAGCAAAGTATTTTTTTCACCTCTTAGAAACTTTCCCAAGATTTCACAATGAAGCCACTAGTGCAAATGGGACTTACACACCAGTCTTCTGACTTCTGTCTGCTCAGGTCACCATGAACTCCACATCAGAGAATATAAAGAATCGTTTTTAAGGATAAATTGAAGATTGATTGATTGACTGAAGGGATGAATGAATGAACAAATGAATGAATAACCTCTAAGATCTCTCTCATGAGAACTTTTGGTGAAAAACTTTCAAGCCATTAGAGTTAACAGTAACTTCATATTTATATGGATCCTCTTTCAAAATAGATTGATACTGAGTTTAAGAGTAGAACCACTAGATTGGAGATCTATTGTTGTAGTAAACTGCTCTATTTCTACAAATATGCATAATTTTCCCTCTGTGGCCTATGCTTCTTGGATTCCAGTTACCATGGAGAAGTTTAATTTCAAGGCTGTAGGCTCCAGACCTAACCTAGACCCAGGGGCAACCAATATCTGGTACTTCCTCACCCTAAAATATGTTAGCTCAGGTTACAAAGAAATTTGTGTGGTGTGTGTGTGTGTGTGTGTGTGTGTGTGTGTGTGCGTGTTTTAAATATATACTAGGCATGTACCCTTGACTGGAATTGAACCTGGGACCGCACCCAGGACCCTGCCATCCGCAGGCCGATGCTCTATTGACTGAGCCAAACCAGCTATGGAACAGAGAACTTTCCATACAAGGATGATACCAATCGGTCCAGTTCCCCAGAACTTTTTCAGTTTCCTCAAGGCCACGGACACAGCCAGACCAGGTCCCACCACGGGAGCTCTCTTCCTCTCCTTCCTCCCAGCCAGGCTGCTGGCGGGGCTGATTCTGCTCAGAGCACGCAGCTCCCTCCTGGCTCAGGGGAGGCCGATCTCCGCGCTGCTCGGAGCTGCCCTGCACTGTTCCCCTGCTGAGTCACACACTTTCCTCCAGCTGCTGCCACCAGACCACAGAGCCTCTTGCTCAATTCCGCCTAAGAAAGAAGAACACGTTATGCAAACCAAGTGCGAGCACAGAACACAACCCTCTTCCTCCCTCACACGAAAAGGCACACTGGGGGATCCTTATGTAACTTAGGGATCAACCAACACAAGATGCTGTGATGGCACTTCAGTGAAAAGGAGGTGGAAGGGGAAACCAGGTTGGGGCTAGTTCGCTGCTCGCGAGGGCTGACCCTCAGTGCGCCATGCCCTGTGCCACATGGCTCAGCGTGTGGGTCGGAAGGGATCACCATGTTATGCTCGTTTGCTCTGATGATGATAGCTAGCATTATAGTGGCAGAGCGTGATGTTAGTAACACTGATGTCTTTCCTGTAGGCCATGCCTCATATTTATCCCTTTGCGTACATTATCTATACACAACTGTGCTGGTAAAGCCTTTAGCACAGTGCCTGACACGACGTAAGTGCTCACTGAATGACAGGCATAGTAGTAGTAGTAAAAAAAAAGGGGGGTTATTTATCCTTACAACCACCAACAGTCTTTGCCAAGCCTTGCTCTTCACATCAGCTATTCCTTCAGGACACGTTTCCTGACCGTGTACTATGTACCATGCACTATGTTAGGCCCGGGAGACCTCAGAATAGGCCCATGTTCTTTCAGAGACGGGTTCCCAGCCAGTTTAACTGCTATCCTGGGTGATAGTGGGCGGGTTCCCTGAGCTTTCTGAGCTTAAGGCTACTCGCTGTTAAATGAGTATGATCATCTCTCTGTCATAGGATTGTTTTTTGTTTGTTTGTTTGTTTGTTTTTAAAATATATATTTTATTGATATTTTACAGAGAGGAAGGGAGAGGAATAGAGTTAGAAACATCGATGAGAGAGAAAGACATTGATCAGCTGCCTCCTCCATGCCCCCTACTAGGAATGTGCTCGCAACCAGGATACATGCCCTTGACCGGAATCGAACCTGAGACCCTTCAGTCTGCAGGCCGACGCTCTATCCACTGAGCCAAACCGGTTTCAGCTATCATAGGTTCAGACACCCGCAAAGGGTTTAGTCCAACATGTTCCTCCTAAGAAGTTCCTAATATCATCTTAGCATCATTTAACGTGGACTGTTTAACGTGGATACTCAGAGAGAATCCCTTCTCAGGCTCACACAGTCATCAGTACGAGAACCTGGGATTTGAATCCTCATCTTGGGGGCAGGCGACATGATTGGCCCATGTGATTCCAAGTTGGAAATCAGGATTTCTCTGAGACCCTGGTGTATCTAGATGCCACATTGCTCCTGGACGGATAAAGCATATGGAAGGGAGAGTTCTTAAAATGAAAATATAGGACTCTAACGCAAGCATTAATTAGAATCCTTTAGAAATCTTTAGACACTTGGCCTGACATGAAGTTAAATCCAGCAGCATCCCTGTTACTCCCATGATGTTTCTGATAAAAAATACATAAAATACTGCCCCAAAACGATGTGGAATATCAAGTATAGTTACTTCTACATTAAAGAGACGTACACTTAACCTATTCTGATTCATCACCAACTACATAACTGCCCTGTAATTAAATTTAACGACTTGGAAAAAAAGGTAAGAAATTTGAAGCTGTGGAGCCAAACGAACCTCAAAAAGCCCTTCTTTGTTGCTTGCAGCCCAGAAAACGTTTTTGGTAACTTCAAACAGAATCCATTCTCCAGGGTGAAATCCTTGCTCCTCTTACCCATCCCCCCGAAACTTTCCATGTCTTGTCCTTGGAGAACATTACAATTTTCAAATCTGAATGGTTTGCAGTTCAACAGGGAAACTAAAATCAAAACGGACTTGGGGGAAAACTTTCTATCTCTTTGTACTCACTCTTCGGGAAATTTTTGTGCGCTTGTTTATTTTCTTAATGTCTCTTGGTTGTGATCTTTGTTTTGGTTTCACGTATGAAATGTTCCATCTGTGTATTTCATTTTCTAGATTTTAGTCTCTAGAATTTTAAGAGACCGTTTAAAGCAGTGTTTCTTGGACTTTGCCCACCTCCAATCCACAATGAGAAATACATTTTACATTCTAAGGTAAATATACATATATTTACATATATATGCATATAAAGTCAGAGTTTCATGAAATAATACCCATGCTGTGAAGTATGTACTCTGATTTTTTAAATTATATTCTAGCCCTAACGGGTTTGGTTCAGTGGATAGAGCGTTGGCCTGCGGACTGAAGGGTCCCAGGTTTGATTCTGGTCAGGGACATATACCTTGGTTGTGGGCACATCCCCAGTTGGAGGTGTGTAGAAGCAGCTGATGGATGTTTCTCTCTCATCGAAGTTTCCAACTCTCTATCCCTCACCCTTCCTCTCTGAAAAAAATACAATAAAATATATTAAAAAAAAATAAAAATAAAAAATAAATAAATTATATTCTATATTACATGTAAAGATATTGCACTAGAGGCCCAGCAGGTGTGGGGGAAGAATGCACAGGCAGAGCACAGGGCACCTTCAAGTCAGCGAGACTGCTACGTATGAAATGCTAATATATGCTAATAATGGACACATGACATGCGTTTGTCAAGACCCATAGGATGTAAAACACGGTGAACACTTGACATAAACTATGGGTTTCAGTTAACAATCATGTATCGATATGGATTCATCAGTTGTAGCAAATATACCTTTGCTATATTGTAAGTCAGCAAGCTGAACATAGGACGCCTGAATAAGCCACATTAATTTGGAGTCTTTTATTCCGCTAGTGGGCTCAGAGGAATAATGCTTCCAGAGTCTGAGCAGAGCAATTACGGAGTAAGTTTCCCCTTTATTCGTTTCTAATGTCTTTGTCTCCTAAATATGGCACTTCCGGTCCCTTTTGCAAGTTTTCAAAAGAGCCCTCTGTATGCTTAGCAGATATCTTCCAGGAAGCCTGTAGCCTTGAGAGTACAACACAGTGCAGTAGCCTTGAGTACAGATAAATAAAAGGCACCTGGTATGACCGCATGGGAGTATCAGCCCCTTACGTTCGATGACTAGCCTGCAAGGTCAGACAGCTAAGCTTATCTTCCCTGTTATTAAAGCAGGCATGAGTGTGTGTTTACAGGAGCTAAAAAGCAAAGTTAATTCACAGACCTAGGGACCATCTATAAACAGAGAAACTGACTCACAGGACAAGGAACTATCTAAAAATAGCAGAGAATTTCAAACAGCAGTTTTACAAAATAGAGATTACTATACTTCACCTTCTGTGCAATTTTTCTGTTAACCTAAAACTGCTCTAAAAATGAAGTTTCTTTTAAAAATTTTAAGTAAAATAAAAGTTGGTTATAACTTATAAAATTGGTATTATTACCCACTAATGGGTCACTCTTCACAATTTGAAACCTTGTAGCTTAGAGGGAGTGCCTTTTAACCAGCTCCACAGTGAGTGGCCTTAGATGAGCCACATAATACAAATTGTTCTCAACTTTCTCATCTGAAAAGTGGGTGTTTGATCAGAGAGACACCAAGCTCCAAAATATTGTAAGTATACATTCTAATTTTTAAAAAAGAGTATTAGAATGGAAGAAAAGTGATTAAGCATGAATTTTAAGTTGTATATACATTATATAGGCCAAGCTTGTTTTTATAAGCATCTAATGGGCACTCTTATTTCTCCTATTTAAAAAATAAATAAAATGATCCTCGACCAGGTAGCTTAATTGCTTAGAGCACCATCCCAATGTGCCAAGGTTGAGTTTGATTCCCAGTCAGGGCACCAACAAGAATCAACCAATGAATTCATAGATGTAGATAAGTGGAACAAGAAATTGATATCTCGCTGAAACCGGTTTGGCTCAGTGGATAAAGCATCGGCTGCAGAGTGAAAGGTCCCAGGATTGCTGTCAAGGGCATGTATCTTGGTTGCGGGCACATCCCCGGTGGGGAGCGTGCAGGACGTGGCTGATCGATGTCTCTATTTCATCGATGTTTCTGACTCTCTGTCCCTCTCCCTTCCTCTCTGTAAGAAATCAATAAAATATATTTTTATAAAAAGCAAACACAAATTGATCTCTCTCTCCCTAAAACTAATAAAAATAATAAATAAATACATAAAAAACTCAATGAAAAGTAATGGTGTCCAAGCAAACATATAATTACATTTCTCTCTCTGTTCCTGATTCAAGAACCTTGTGAAAGAAGCAAACGAAGAGTATCCAGGAATGATGCGAATGATAATTCCAGTTTGAGTGTTGGTCTGCCTGACTGCCAAGGCCCAGTAAGAGCGTACCTGAACTCGGTTCTCATTGGCTTCACTGGACCTTGGCTGGGAGCCTGTTGGAGACCAGGCCCTGTGCTGGGGCGTGAGCCCAGCGGTGTCCCACCTCTGGTAGCTTGGGTCAGGAAATGGAAAGTGGACTACCTCATTCCAGATCTTTCTTGCTTTCCCTATCCCAGGAGGGCGGTAAGCTGGGGAGACTGGGTGGCAGCTCTGGCCCAGGCAGGTCTGGGAGGCACTTCAGAGCCCAGCGCTGCTTTCCAATGGCTATAGAATCCCAGGTGAGTTATCTGACCACTCCCCTCAGTGTTCTGCAGGGAAAGGGGTAATAATGCCCACTGCCTGGGACGCTGGGAGGACGCCCTAGGAAACGGGGCTGCCATCTCGGTCCTGCTCAGTACTGCAAGCGGATGAAGGTGCCCTCGGAGCACCCTTCTTTCCTATCTGCTCTGCCCCCTTTCTCCTCACCCCACTTTCTGTGACCAACAATGTTGTATGTACCCCCTTTCCAAACACCTGGTTCTTCCCCCCTAAGTCCCCCTTCATTTTACTTAATTGTCTTATTGTCTAAGAGCTGATGACCCTAAATGAGTTGTGGAACAAGCCACCTTGTGTGTTTCCCCTTCCATTCCATCAAGTCCTTGTAGCGGAAGCCAATTGCCATTGAACTTGAGAGACGGCCTAGAGAAGGAGAGGTGTGTCACAATAGATGGCAACGCTCGGGAGGCCCAGTTCCAGTCTTCCCGCTTCGTTTCAGTGGGACTGCTTTTAGGTTGATTGCACGACTAATAATAACATAGCATCTGAGTTATTACCTAATGAAAGTCTATAGTCCTAGATGGTTTGGCTCAGTGATAGAGCATCAGCCTGGGGACTCAAGGGTCCCAGGTTCGATTCCTGTCAAGGACCTGTACCCTGGTTGCGGGCACATCCCCAGTGGGGAGTGTGCAGGAGGCAGCTGATTGATGTTCCTCTCTCATTGATGTTTCTAACTCTCTATTCATCACCCTTTCTCTCTGTAAAAAATCAATAATATACATATATATATATATATATATATATGAAAGTCTATACTTTTATGTGGGGGGGGGAGCTTGTGTTAAATAAACAGTTTACATCAACATCTCTAAGCCCACAGCCACCTTGGAAAGCTAGGCTGTCCCATTGTTTAAGAGATGGAGTCTCAGATTCACTTATTCAGGGAAAATTTTAACGGGTGCGTACTACATAACAAACACGGGATTAGACACTGGGGATAGAACGCTGAACAACATGTTCTTGCCCCTAGGAAACCTGTGGTCTAGAGGAGAATCTGGCAGATCAACAGACAGTTGCCATCCTGGAGTAAACACAGGGGAGGTAAGAAAGCACAGAAGGTGGCACCTGACCAGACCAGGGTTGGCAAGGGAGGTGAGGAAGCTGCAGGTGTTTTCTTCAGCCCAGTTGACCTGAAATCTCTCCCCTCCTTCACTCCTTTGCATTCCCTCCTCCCCCTCACCCCCCCCCCCCCAGTTGAACAAACCTAGAGCCATTTCTCCCAGTCCCCTAAGTACTTTTCTGTACCTTGGACTAGCAAAGGACGGTGTTGCATCTTTTCCCTTCTTCTCCCTCTCTTGTTGCGTCTTAACACGGAGAGAGATTGTACTAACGCTAGGACCAGATGGTTTAGGCTCAAATCAAGACATTTAGAGAAAGAAAGGGACCCTGGTAACAATTATGTCAGAATAACAGGTGTAGCCCTAGCTGGTTTGGCTCAGTGGACAGAGCCCGCAGATGGAAGGGACCCAGGTTTGATTCCGGTCACGGGCGCATACCTTGGTTGCAGGCTCGATCCTGGCCCCGGTTGGGCGTGTGCAGGAAGCAACCAATCGATGTGTCTCTCTCACATGCATGTGTCTCTCTGTCTCTCCCCCTCCCTTCCACTCTCTAAAAGTCAATGGGAAAAATTCCTAGGGTAAAGATTAACGAAACAAAACAAACAAAAAATAACGAATAACAGGTGTAAACGAGGTGTGTCCTGGCGACCTGGACCAGAGGTTTAGGCTGCATATAACCTGAAGGCACGCCTGCAGTGGACAGATTCCTGGGCTAGAAGCCTGCTCAGCGGAGATTTGGGGTGGTACTTTCTTCATGTCCCATGAGCCTCTCCGCTGAGCAGGACATGGGCTTGAATTCTGGCCTACAGTTATTTTCTGGGGTATAAGACAACCCCCAACTTTCCAGTTAAAATACAGAGTTTGGGATATACTCGCCCTATAAGGCGGCACCCGGTGTATAAGATGACCCCCGTCTTCTGAGAAGATTTTCCTGGGTTAAAAAGTCGTCTTATACGCCGGAGAATACGGTATTTCCCTGAGCTTAGGGAGCGTGTGTGTGTGTGTGTGTGTGTGTGTGTGTGTGAGAGAGAGACAGAGAGACAGAGAGAGAGAGAGAGAGAGAGAGAGAGAGAGGGAGAAGGGGTGGGAAGTTCCTTTAGCAGCAATCACCGAAGTCCCATGGGAATGGTTACCAGGGTGCGGGTGTCAGCCAGGGGAACACCTGGGAAAGAGCAGCCTCAGCAGGGAGGGCAGCCAACTCAGCTGGGCCTGGGAGCCCCGCAGTCCCGCTGCCCGGCGGTGCTGAGCCAAGCCCGTGTCGCGCCGCGGTGATGCATGGCCGGGCTGAAGAAAGAGCCCATTGAATTGTTCGTGGAAAAGAGTGGTGCCCGCGAGGCCAGGCTGGGAGGAGGCGGCCGCCTCGAGCACAGGGGCTGGCAGGACACCAGGCCTGAAAGGTACCCAGAATCGGAGGAAGGTTTTGCATCAAAATCTGCAGGGGCAGAGGGAGCGCACGGGTTCGGTCTGTCTGCCTGTGGCCTGCTGCCGCCGATGGATGTGTCAGAGGGAGTCAGCGCTGCGGCTCAGCCTCGGGGTGAAAGGAAAAACCCAGACCCGCCTGAGCAGGAGGCACCTGAAGCTGGAGCGGCCCGGTCAGGCTCCGCTCCCAGGGCTTTGTCAGCGGCTCCGGATTTCCTGGAACCCACCTGCACAACCAGACGCCATGGTGGCCAGATGATGTGGGTCTGATCCTGGCTCCAGGCCCTCCCCGCTGGGTGAACAAGGTCACGATGATAAAACACATACTTTCCTGTGCGTGTGTGCGCGCAGCACTGCCCTGAGCACGGTGCCACTCTTATCTCACTTTTACATATTGATTTCAGAGAGAAAGAGAGACATAGAAACATCAATGATGATGGCTGCCTTCTGCATGCCCCACCATGGGGATCGGGCCTGCAATCTGGGCATGTGCCCTGACTGGGAATTGAACAATGACCTCTAGGTTCAGAGGTCAACAGCAACCTCGGAGCCATGCTGGCTGGGCTTATTTCACTTACTTCTCCCAGCACTTCCAGGTATGATTATTTTCCCCAATCACCGAAGAGGAAACCAAGGCCTGGGATAGGTAGTTGGCTGAAGGTCACATGGCTGGGCAGTGATGGAGACGGGATTTGAACCTGAAGGTCACATGGCCGGACAGTGATGGAGTCGGGATTTGAACCTGAAGGTCACATGGCCGGACAGTGATGGAGTCGGGATTTGAACCTGAAGGTCACATGGCCGGGCAGTGATGGAGTCGGGATTTGAACCTGAAGGTCACATGGCCGGGCAGTGATGGAGTCGGGATTTGAACCTGAAGGTCACATGGCCGGGCAGTGATGGAGTCGGGATTTGAACCTGGCTGTGTGGCTCTGGGAACTGAGCCCTGGGCCACTCCCCTACGCTGTCTCTGACTCAGGGATGGTAAAATGGGTGTGGATGCAATTTCGTATTTACATATTCACAGAGGATAATCACTTAACAGCTTGGGCATAGCGCCTGCGGCAACACTGTGAGCTACTGTGGGTGTGATTCCTCCGGGCCTCTCTGGGCCTTGCTGCCTGTTCTGTCCCCTGTCAGCCTCCTTCAGACAAGGTTCTGCTTGAATTTCACAAGAACTTCCGCTTCGTGTGTTAGCACGAGTTGTCTGTTTGGCAGGTGTAGAAGGGCCGGGTACCAAGGCCCAAACACCCTGGGGATAAGTGGGGGTTCTCTGCTCACCTGACAGCGCTCCAGGAACCCTTCAAGGACCGAAGTTCAAGTTTGGTTCTCTGAGCCAACGTTGGGGTTCTTCCGTGCCTTTGTTTAACTGCAAGGAAAGAAATCCCCACCACAATCACCACAGCCCTCCTGGTTTTGTTTTTTAGTGGCCCCCGGGACACACAGAAAAACAAAACACACAGATCAACCAAAATCACTGATGTCTAAGCTCCCGGTGTAAAGGAAGAAAAGCCTTTGCCCTCTTGGGCAGGAAGGGGTTTCCCACAGCCCCTGTGCTTCCCCTCTGATAGATCCTCTCTTCCCCCAACTGGTGGGCAGAGTATGACGTAACTTCTGATCCTGGTTTTTCTCTTTTAAAAATATTTTTATTTTTTATTTTTTACAGACAGGAAGAGAGAAATAGAGAGTTAGAAACATCGATGAGAGAGAAACATCAATCGGCTGCCTCCTGCACACCCTGTCTACTGGGGATGTGCCCCCATCCAAGGAGCATGCCCTTGACCGGAATTGAACCTGAGACCTTTCAGTCCACAGGCCAATGCTCTATCCACTGAGCCAAATCAGTTTCAGCTGATCCTGGTTTTTCTATCTCACTCATTAATGCGGAATAAACTTCCTTTTTAACATGCCTTGGTCTCTGACTCCCGTTTCCTGCGCCTCGAACCTTACATTTGGTGCCGAAAACCCGGGAGGATGCAAGCACCCCATTTGACCGTTCATGGTCCGGGGTGTCCCCCTCTTCTCTCCTCGTGGCTCAGGACCCTCGGGCTTCTCCCCCCAGCTTGACAGCATCAGCGGTAAGTCCCAGCCTGTGCTAATTCTTGGCGGTTGTTTTCCTGGCACCTCTGTCTGTAAACCGTGGCCCAGCCTCAGAGACTGCCTTCTGGGTATAGCCCTCCAGACCCCTCCGGGAGGGGTTCCAAACCTGGGGAGGCAGCAGAGACGTTCCTGTCCCCCCTCGGTTCTCCGGCCTTTTGGCCTTTTGGCCTTCGTCCAGACCCCAGGAGGGAGGGGAGACATCTTATGCTGTCCCTCAGGTTCCCCGTCCGTAGCCTTGGCTCAACGACTGGAACGCTGGTCCTTAGCCTTGGCTACTGACTACAAGTTTTGGTACTGGCAATCAAAAGTTTAAACCGGATCCTAGCACACCTCTAGGTGTCTCCTCCCCAATCTGGCTAAGCTAGGGCTATCCCAGGCTCTGCGCCCTAAACGCCTCCTTTACTTCTGTAACATGGCATGGCCTCAGTTTAACATCCTCGCTGACCTCAGTAATTTCTGCCGGCAAACTGGGAAGTGGCCCTTTGCTCCCACCCCTCGCTTCACTCTTCATGATCCACTCATCAGATCCTCCTCTCAGAGCCTTCTTCACCCCCTCAAACCGGTTCTCAGTCCCTTTCTCTGTCTTCTGACTCTTTAGACCCAGCTGATCTTTCATCCTCACCTCTCCCCCTCCCACTGCCATGCCTTCTGCTCCCTCTCTTCCTCCTCCTCCTTCTTCGCCATGACTGCCCCTTTCCCGGCTGGTGGCCGCCACTGAGAGAGTCACCATCACTGCCTCAGGCCGCGAGCCAAGCAGCTGAGAGCCGTGAGAGCCGCCCACCTGCCGTCCCACCACCCGCTCCAAACAGCTAAGTGAGATTTCTGTTTGGGTTTGCTCTTCCCTTTTTCATTGTAAGCAGCTGCCATGTTGCCCACATGGCCTTCCATTACCATGGGGCCACCATCTTGAAACAGCAAGTCCTGCCTCTCTCTTTAAATAAAGTTACTGAGACCTCCCACAGCTCACCACCACAGGCCCAGCCTGGTATGGCTGTGCTCCTCCTCCTCTGGCCCACAGCTCACTGCCTGCTCCACCACCCCCTCCGCTAACACCTTCTCAGGCCCTGATCCGACCAGTGAATACGGCCTTTAAGGTTTTAATGCCTGTGAGGAGCAGGCAGAGTAATCCTGCTTTTGACAGAAGGTGAATCTACAAAACCAAGCCTTGGTTACAGCCATGCATGGTCCAAAGGGGACTATGCATGGTGGGGTGCAATGAGAGGACGAACGCCACCTGGAGGATGCTTCAATGTGGAAATGAAGGCCAATGGGCAAAGCAGTGACCCCTGCCCCAGACCCCAACCAAGCCCTGCCAGGCGTGTGGTAAAAATGGCCACTGGAAAAATAACAGGCTCTCTGCATCCCAGCGTAGAGGGGCCGTCCTTCCAGGTCATGACCCACCACTGGCCATGACTGAAGACTGGCCGAACACTGAAGATGCCTGGACTCAATGATCCCCATCACCCTCACCAAGTCCAGGGTAACGCTCAAGGTAGAGGGCAAGCCGGTCTCCTTTCTGGTCAATAAGGGGGCTACCTTCTCTGCCCCACCCACCACCCCCTTTGCAGGGTTATTTTCCCTTCCACGACCTCAGTCATGGGTATTGATGGCAAATCACCCTTTAGTGCTCTGAAAACTGCTCTGGCCTCAGCGCCTTCTCGCCCCGCCCCCTCCCCACTCCACCCTTCCTAGAGAACCACTTTCTTGCTGGCGCAGGCTTATCAGAAACTTAGATCTTTATCTCTCAGAAAAAAGCGGCAGTTTTAAAATTCAAGCGGCTAGGGGCCTGGAAATGGGCTTTGGGGCCTGCTCCCTCCTCCCTCTGCCTTTTCTAAATATTTTAAGTAGCATACGATACTGAAATGTTAATTGCTAGACATGTTTAGAAATATTTAATGGAAGGTATGTTGAAAGAAAAGTTTTTTTTTAACATATTTTATTGATTTTTTACAGAGAGGAAGGGAGAGGGATAGAAAGCTAGAAACATCGATGAGAGAGAGACATCGATCAGCTGCCTCCTACACACCTCCCACTGGGGATGTGCCCACAACCGAGATACATGTCCTTGACTGGAATCGAACCTGGGCCCCTTCAGTCCGCAGGCCGACCCTCTATCCACTGAGCCAAACCTGTTTCGGCTTAAGTTCACTGTTGACAGGAATTGTAAAAGGACCCAGACCAGCAGATATCCCGCCAACTCACCCGGACAGTCCTGCCCCAGGGGTTCAGAGAGAGTCCTCACCGGTTTGGCCAGGCCTTACCAGAGACCTCCGACAGTGCTCGTTAGAACCCGGCACTCTTCTCCGGTATGTGGATGGTCTCCTTCTCTGCCACACCTCCCAAGACATGTCTCAGAGGCAGACAGCTGGCCTCCTCAACTTCCTAGGTGACAAAGGATACCGTGTGTCCCCTGCCAAGGTGCAACTGTCGGCCCCCATCGTCACTTACTAGGGGATCTGTCTGACGCCCAATTCCCGAGGACTGACAGTTGACCAAACACAAGCAATATGAGACCTACAGCCTCCCACTTCTGCAGAACAGATCTTGTCCTTTCTAGGGCTGGTAGGATTGATTCTTCTGCCATTGGGTCCCAAACTTTGCTCTCCTACCCTGTTTCTCTGAAAGTAAGACACCCCCTGAAAATAAGACCTTCTTCCAGTTTTGCCTCTCGCTGGAATATAAGGCATCTCCCCGAAAATAAGACCTTCCCCGATAATAAGGCCTCCCCGGAATATAAGGCCCCCGAGGCTACCGTCAGGCGTCTGACTCCTGATTTAAAGAGACCTCGCAGTGCCTGAATAGCTCCGGCTGCGCTACGGCCCATCAGTGAGCTGGTTTGTGATGACAACTACTACCATACGGTAGACAGGTCATAAATTTCCTGGTTTGTTTGTTTTTTGTTCAACAATAAATGTGTACTGTATTCTTCTTCATGGAAAAATAAGACATCCCCTGAAAATAAGACCTAGCGCATCTTTAGAAGCAAAAATTAATATAAGACACTGTCTATTTTCAGGGAAACAGGGTAGCTAAGCCTCTATACCAGGCCACTAAAGAAACGCCAGTAGGCCCCCGCTCCTCACCACCATCCCTCATTCACCAGGCTTTTTCTAAGCTCCGGGATACCCTTCCTGGCATCTCTCTCTCTCTCTCTCTCTCTCTCTTTCTCTCTCTCTCTCTCTCTCTCTCTCTCTCCCACACACTCCCCTCCCTCCCTTCCAAACATCTCTAGGCCTTTCCAACAGTTTACTGATGAAAGACAGGGCCTAGCTATGGGAGGTCCTCACCCAGCCCCTAGGGCCAGCCTCACCCCGTAGCCTATCTGTTCAGACAGCTTGACCCCAGGGTTCAGGGATGGCAGCCCTGCCCCCGGGCTCTGGCTGCAGCCGCTGCTCCCACCGAGGAGGCCCAGAAGGTCTGCCTCCGGCAGCCCTTACAGGTCTTCTCTGCCCACAGGCTACAGGATCTCTGTCCCACTCATCCCTATCTCTCCTCGCCCCCTCTCACATGCAGGAACTCCATCTCCTGTTCCTCGAGAGTCCTGACATCTCCCTAACTCAGTCCCCAGCCCTGAACCAGGCTGCTCTCCTTCCCGCTGCCTCCACCTAACCTGCGGCAACACACTCCTGCCCAGAGGTCGTGGAGGCCCTCACTCAGCCTCGGGCGGGACTCTTAGAAATTCCTCTCCCTCATCCCGACTTAACTAAACTGCACATGCTCTACCGCCCACAATCACCGGGTAAGATTGTGAGGATCAACAGCTCCTTAAAGACCATCTAACTACACTGTCTCCAGAAATTCACAGCTCCTGGCCGTACCTCCTGCCCAGGGCCCTGGCCGGAATCCAGGCCACACCAAGGAGCCCCACTTTCTTTTTTTTTTTTTTTAATATATTTTATTAATTTTTTTACAGAGAGGAAGGGAGAGGGATAGAAAGTTAGAAACATCGATCAGCTGCCTCCTGAAAGCCCCACACTGGAGATGTGACCGCAACCAAGGTACATGCCCCCGATCGGAATCGAACCTGGGACCTTTCAGTCCACAGGCCGACGCTCTATCCACTGAGCCAAACCGGTCTCGGCAGAGCCCCACCTTCTTAAGCCCTTTTGAACTCCTAGATGGGAGACCCTTCTGGCTCAACCATTGTCTCCCTACTGACCCTCCTCTCCTGGCTGCTTACCTTCCATACCTGCCCTCACTCAGGCATCTGCTCCGGGAACACGCTGACAGGCTTCTGCCCAGGCCAGAACCAGCCGACCAAGACCCCTGAGGACCAGCCCTCCAGCCAGGGACTAGGTCCTCCTCCAGAACCCTACCCCCAGGTTGTATTTCAGCTCCAGGCCCAGAAAAGCAGCAAAACCAGACACGTGACGCTGTGGCAGCCTCAGGACCAGCTTTTACCTTTCAAGTGACTCAACAGGATGGCTCGTGAGACTTCACCAACCAGTCCCTTGGGGAAACCATGCTGCTGCACCCCTCATCCAGCATGGAAAACACCCCCTGTTTTTCACTCACCCCATAGTTCCTCCCATCATTAGGCCCGCTGGTATCTATTCCTTTAATTTGGCTCTTTGGCCCCTGCCTCATGTGCTGTTTCACTAGTGTTTTGCAGAACAGAATGCAGGCGTTCACCAACCAGAAGGTGGCAGAGAACCTATAAACACCTATGTCACCAGAATCCTTGGGACCCCGGGCAGATGCCCCTGATGATGCCCCCTTTCAGCAGGAAATAGCTACAGAAAATGGACCTTCACCCCCTGATATTGCCAGGACTCTCCATTTTTTTTAACATCACCAAAAGTCTGGAATGATAGATCCTCCCTTCCCCCACCTGGTGGGCAGAGTATGATGTAACCTGCTTCTGCAGCTAGGACATTCCTGAGACATTGAACCTCCAATCAGCACATGCAGAGTGCCCTGGGCCCCACCCCTTCCTGTTCCTCCCCTCAAAAGGCATGTTCACCTCTGCACGTGTTGCTGCTCTCCCCAGTGTGCTAGACAGCTCGGCGGGTCCTTCTCCTCCTCCTCCTCCTCCTCCTTCTCTGCTCCTGGTTTTTCTATCTCCCTCGTTAGTGCAGAATAAACTTCCTCTTTCACATGCCTTGGTCCCCGACTCTTGTTTCCTGCGCCTCGAACCTTACACCCTCCAATTCCGAAGCTGGGGAGAGACTCACCCATGTGAAGCCCAAGTTATTTCCAAGCTTTGTTTCCCTGTGTGCTTAGAGGACTTTGCAATTTCCCTCAAGGTCAGAGATGCTAGGATGCAGCCCAGCCCCTTGTGGGGAGAAATTCCCACCCACCCACCCCAGAAAGAAGGTACCTGGGGGTTTGTGGCTGCAGGCACTCTGGGGTTCCCTCTTGGGCTCGAGTATGTGTTGCCTGGACTTTGGGGACTCTCTTAGGAGATTTTTGGGGGAAGGTTAATCAGGACCAAAAATACCCTCCAAACGAGTGTTGCTTTTAGAGCAGATACTCTGTGTGTTTAATTACAGCCGCACTCAGAAATGCCACAAGGAATTTTTTTTTTCTTTCTCAGCTCCCTCAGTCCCTCTCACTCTTGTCGCCTCTGGATTCCAAATGCAACACAGGATGTGCGATGCAGTCCACCTGGCCACATTACATCAGCTGTCATGACGCTGGGGGTGGAGGGGCTGGAACGCAATGCTTCCTGGTCCCCAAAAGAGGACGCTTGCAGGCTCGTGGACCCACAGGGCAGCTGAGAGAGGGAATTCCGGGGACAACAGCCTGATCACCTGAGTCTGGCTAGAACCTTGCCACGTTTAGGAAGCCTGGATTTAGCTACGAGATAAGCATGGGCACTTTTGACCTCTGGGTGACCTTCATTTGACATGAATGAACCTCAGAGAAATCAAAACGGCTCTCCATTGCCCCAGAGCACCAAGATCTCTCTCTCTGGTTCTTGTTTTCTGCTGGGAAGACAAGTGGAGCTCATTCGAATTTCATGAAAAGTCACGGGATACTTGGCTCCTGACAGCGACTTGTTTCTGTTGCACTTGCCTCAGAGGTCGGCATTCTGCTTCACACCGGCCTGGGCTCTGCGTGTGTTTTGTTTCGAGAGAGCGAGTATCACGAGCCGCTGCGAGTCTGGTTTCCTGGGTGCCAGCAACAAATCCCCGTCCCTCCCACTGGTGGCTCAGTTGTCCCGCAGCCCTCGCAAATACTCCAGTTGGAACAAGGAGAACAGAGAGAGGGACGTGACCTCCTCCCCCTTCCTGTGGGCGGCTGCCTAAGGTCAGCCAACCACGGAACCCAGCATCTGGGACCCAGTCACGGCTCCCCACTCCGGCCACCCCCCCCCCCGCACCCCCACATCTTATTAAAACAGCCACAGTCAGCCAGGGGTAAATGGTGAGCTACAATCTGCCCACTGCCGACATAGCTGGTCGCCAACTGGTTTGCAATGTCACATATACCTGTGCCCCACCCAGGTTTCACACGTTAGTAGTCATTCTACTCCTCAACCCTGGCGACTGGGAGGGAGGCGGAAGGCTGGGTGGGGACTCCAGAGAGCAGCTGCAGGGCCTGGCCGAGCTATCAGATGCCAGCTAATAATAGCTCCCATTTATCTGGCGCTTAGGCAGCCAGGTATGTGCTAAGCGCCGCTGCTTTATCCCCGGTAATCCTCACCACCCGCGGGGAAGGGGCAGGTGATTCCCAAAGCGGGTGATGGGGAAACTGAGGCTCCGAAGGGTGGAGTCCTTGACCTAAATCCACCCAGCCAGGAAGGGCCCGTTTGAACGCTCATCTGATGCTGAGCTTTGAAGCGCCATGCGACACCGCTGTTTCTTCCAGCCGGTGGATTTCAGGAGAGTGGGTGCCAGGAAATGCCAAGTGGAGCCAGGGAGGGAGCCATTGCCAAATGCCAAGCCCAAAGGGGTTGGAAACCTGAGAACTGACAGAT
>PVJN01028227.1:0-27404 GCA_004026805.1 Lasiurus borealis | reverse complement strand
ATGCACCCTGACCAGGAATGGAACCCACAACCATTTTGGTGCATGGGATGATGCTCCAACCCACTGAGCAACCTGAGCAGGAGGCATTTTTTTCAACAGCTAGTCCTAAATTATAATGTAACTCTTCAGGAGGTCTTGAGTTTTTTAAGTGTAAGTTTTTAGTGTGCCATTCTAAGGGCAAGAGTTAGGGCTAGGCAAAAGTTGAGGCTGGGTGGCATTGGAAAACAAAGTAATTAAATATCCAAATCACAATCTTTAGGCAACAGAATTATTTTTAAAATATATTTTATTGATTTTTTTACAGAGAGGAAGGGAAAGAGATAGAGAGCTAGAAACATCAATGTGAGAGAAACATTGATCAGCTGCCTCCTGCATACCCCCTACTGGGGATGTGCCTGAAACCAAGGTACATGTCCTGGACCGGAACTGAACCTGGGACTCTTCAGTCTGCAGGCCAACACTCTACCCACAGAGCCAAACCATTTTGGCTAGAATTACTTTTTAAGAGGTTAAAGATCTGAGTTCCTTAGGTTAATCTGTCATAATTGTTTTACCTCCTCCTAGTCCCCTGCTGTGTTTCTTCTGCATTCTTTCCCATCCTGGGAAAGGTTAACTCCATTTTTGTTCAGGTTATAACCCTCTCAGCATCTTTGACACAATTTTTCCTCACAACCCACATTCAGTGTGTCAGTGATCTTGCTGTCGCCACCTTCCAAATATGCCCAGAATCTGGCCTCTTTGCATCATCTTCACTGTTATAACCTTTACATGAGCCATATCTTTCAAATGGAATTATTGTGAGAGCTTCCTAATTAATCTTCCTGCTTCTCTATTCTCAACAATAATTCTGTTAAAGCTTAAATAAGATGATATACCTCCCTTCGTTTCCTACCTCACCCTGAACAGAAGCCAGGGTCCTTACAGGGATACTGGCCCCTCATCACTTGCACATGTCACTGTGACTCTCTGAGCTATTTTATACTATGCCCTTTCTCCTCATGCATTCAGTCACTCTGCCTTCTTTGCTGTTTCTTGTGTGTGCAGACCTGTTCCTGCCTCAGAGTATTTGATCTTATCATTTCCTCTCCCATCTTTAGGACTTCATTCAATTGGTTCCTTTTTAGAAGGGCTTCCTGGCTGAAATGTTTACCATCTCTGATATTTCACTTTCCATGTTTTATTTTATTTATTTATTTTTTGGTAGCATATATCACCTTATAGCACATAGTTCCCAAACTTATTTTGGCCATGCCCAACCTAAGCATCTCCAAAATCCTGATGCCTCCCCTGTGACATATAATTCTTATTATTCAAAAAGTGAACTCCTAATCACATGGAGGAAATCGAAAAGGCATTAACTTGGTCTAAACAAGCTTCCAAAGACCATAACATCCGAGAAAGAGAGAGAGAGAAAAAAAAGAGGACAGTGGAAGTACTAAGGAAGAAATCAATAAGAAATTGTTAAAAAATAGTAATATGAAGTGATATGAAAAATAGCAAATAAACTTTCAAAACATAACAAAGAACTGAAATGCATAAATATATCACAATATATATTTATATACTGTATATAAGGCCCCTAGAACAATAAGAAATGCAAAAAAATTCACTGTTAATAACTCATTCTCAACTTGTCCTCCTTTAAAATCAAATTGTCCCCTCCCTGTGGGTGTGTGCCCCACATTGGAAACTGCTGGTCTAGCATATATCTAATTTATATTTTATGTTCATTATTGGTCATCTGGTATAGAATATAAGTTCCATAAGAACTTTTCATCTTTTCCTGCAGTCTGTTTTATTCTCCTCTATATTTCCAGCACATAGAGTTGTCTCTGGCACATAGTAGGCAATCAATAAGTATTTGTCAAGTGAATGCACAAATGAATGAATGAATTGATGTTCAGCAATCATTGCCTTCTTTCCTAGGAAATACCATTCAATTTCTTGAGGAATTTTGAAGCCATCTTGTGCTTCAGATTTGTAGAATTGTTGATTTTAAATTAAATATTGGAGTTGGAAAAGGAAAGCCAGGAATGATCATACACAGATATTTGGTGAGGCCCTTACTCCCCAGTCTTGCTACTAGCTGTAAAGATGAAATGTCAGTTGCTAACAGACGTAAAATCTAGAAAACTACAGAGGCTGGTGAGCTTGTTAACCTCTGCTCTTCCTCTCCTGGGGCAGGATCTAGAGGGCAAACTGTCAATAAAAAGACAATGAGTCCTTTCACTTGTTCCTGCTGCCACTTAATCATGACAAGTCAAAAGAAAGAGGCTAGCGAATAAATGCAGGATTTTTCACTGCACATGTGAGATTCCTAGAGTCACAATTGACAAAGCTGCAAAGGGTCTCTGAAAGTGGTAGGCTGGAAAGGCCAGTGACTAAACATGATACTGTTTAGTCATGATACTGATCCCTCTAGATCCTGCCCCATTCTCTCATCATTGATGTTTCTCTCTCTCTCTCTCTCCCTCTTTTCTTTCCTCTCTCTAAAATCAATTTAAAAATACTCATTTTTTTTATAAGAAGAATCCTGAGATGGCACAAATCACTGAAATATCTGTGTATATAAAAAAGTAATGGTAAAGGAGAAACCAAGCTGCTGCCTCACACAACCATTTCAAAACTACAACTAAAAGACAGAACTGACACCATCCAGAACCACAGGAAAGCTGGCTGAGTGAAAATTCTACAACTAGAAGCAAAGAGAGGGACTCTTGAAGATTCAGAGGAGCTGTAAAAAGCTAAGGTATGGAGAAACACTCATGTAGAGGATGGGCAGAGAACGGTTTGGCTAGTTTCCTCTAGTGGGAGGAGACAGAAAATCCCAACTACTCTGAACCCTAGCTCCAGGTGAGACTCATATGGGGGAGTCTGGACTGTTGTGAAAAGGAAGGAGTGCATGGAAACTTAGGGGAGCCATGAAAGACAGAGCTCTAGGGGCATGTGAAAGTGCAAAAGTGCGCGTGAAAGTGCGCACATAGAACACTGACTGCTGATTGTGCCTCTGGCTTTCTCTAGTGGTAGGAAAACAGAACCTCACAACATCACTGAAATCCAGGTCCAACTGCATTGAACCCCAGTTTTGGATGAGGATCCAGACTCATACGGGTCTCTAGAATGCATGGAAACTCAGGGGAGCCAGAAAGGCAGAGGTCCCAAAGCTTGTGCTTGTGCGTGTGCGGCAGAGGTCTGGAGGCAAGTGGGCATGTGCAGACACAGCTGATTCTCACAACCAATTGACTTGGAGGTCAATTCCCCCCAGTGATACCAACAACAATCAAGAATTAACTACAACAAGACTGTACACACGGTTCACAAAGGGGTGCACCAAGAATGTCCACTTCAGGTAACTGGGGAGGCAGAGCTACTGAGCCACATAGGATATCTAACACACAAAGCTACTCTACCAACTCAGGGAAGAAGCAAAATATGCAAGACAAAAGAACAGATCACAAACTAAAGAAATGGAGGAAAACAAACATCTGGATATAGAGTTCAAAACCATAGTTATAAGGTTTTTAAAGAATTTCCTAGAAAAAATGGATGAATTTAGCGAGACCCAAGAGGAGATGAAAAAGGACCAATTAGAAATTTAACATACACAGAGTGAACTAAAAAATATTATACAGAAACCTAACAGCGGTCTAGAGAAACGCAAGAATCAAGTCAAAGATTTGAAATACAAAGAAGCAAAAACACTCCAATGGAAAAGAAAAAAGAATACAAAAATGTGAAGATAGTGTAAGGAGCCTCTGGGACAACTTCAAGTGTACCAATATCAGAATTATGGGGGTGTCAGAAGAAGAGAGGGAGCAAGATACTGAAAACCTATTTGAAGAAATAATGACTGAAAACATCCCCCACCTGCTGAAAGAAATAGACTTACAAGTCCAGGAAGTGCACAGAACCCTAAACATAAGGAATCCAAAGAGGACCACACCAAGACACATCATAATTAAAATACCAAGAGCAAAAGACAAAGAGAGAATATTAAAAGCAGCAAGAGAAAAACACCCATACGATTGTCAGCTGACTTCTCAACAGAAACTATGCAGGCCAGATGGGAGTGGCAAGAAATATTCAAAGAGATGAATAGCAAGAACCTACAACCAAGAATAATCTACCCAGCAAAGCTATCTCAGAATTGAAGGGCAGATAAAGAGCTTCACAGATAAGAAAAAGCTAAAGGAGTTCATCACCACCAAGTCAGTATTATATGAAATGCTGAAAGGTACTCTTTAAGAAGAGGAAGAAGAAAACGGTAAAGGTCAAAATTATGAACAACAAATACATATCTATCAACAAGTGAATCTAAAAATCAAGTGAATTTAAAATCTGATGAACAGAACAAATTGGTGAATATAATAGAATTAGGGGCATAGAAAGGGAGTGGCCTAATAATTCTCAGGGGGAAAGAGGTGAGAGGGAGTACAGGGAGAGACTGGACAAAAATCATCCACCTATGGATGAGAACAATGGGGGGGGATATAAGGGCAGAGGGTGGGGTGGGAGCCGGGTGGAGGGGAGATGGGGGAAAAAGAGAAAGAATTGTAATACTCTCAACAATAAAGATTTATTAAAATTAAAAAAGTAATGCTAATAAAATTGTGAGAAAGAAAAGTGCATCATGAAAAAAAAGGAATAAGAAATGAAATGAAACTCTATAGGCATTTAAGTTTTCTTTATTAATTAAAGACTGATATTCAGTATTATCTTTATTTCTTCTAGAATATACTGCTTATCTCTCAATAAGGACCACAACACCACACACACACACACACACACACACACACACACACACACACACACACTTTTTTATCTGTCCTTATCTCAATTACTCATTGTGCTGGTGCAGGTCTATTGTCATCTACACCATGAAGCCTCTGGCACCTTCCTCCTCTAAATTCCCAAAAGACAAGTCCCTTGTAGCTCCTGTGATTCATGCAGGGCTTGATTCCATGCTAGTCCTTCAGCTTCCTCAACTCAGATCTCTTTCTGATCCATCATTCTGTGCTTCACAATAACTTCCACAGTGCATGCTCAAAGGATATTTGTTGAGCGAATGAGTTAATGAATGCAAAATTTTTCAGAGTAACAGTAATAAAAGTATGAGTATTTATAAGGGATATATACACACACACACACAAAAAAATAGAACAATGGCTGAGAAAATGTCTTGAAAAATAGTGTATTAAGAAAGTTATACTGTATACAAAAAAATAAAATAAAAAAAGGAATATAAAATCAGGAGGAAAGACAAAACAAAAGAGTGATAAGATTCTCAATCTTAGAGTCTGTTGGGGCTTGGAGAAAATTCTAAGACAGTGGTTCTCAACCTTCCTAATGCCAACCCTTTAATATAGTTCCTCATGTTGTGGTGACCTCCAACCATAAAATTATTTTCGTTGCTACTTCGTAACTGTAATTTTGCTACTGTTATGAGTTGTAATGTAAATATCTGATATGCAGGATGTATTTTCATTGTTACAAATTGAACATAATTAAAACATAGTGATAATCACAATTAGATATTGTGAAATATTTATTTCTAATTACAAATAAATGAAATTTTGTCTTGAAGCATGGTGTAGCATAGGTAACAGTCTTAATATAACAATAGTAAACTACTTTACTGCATTTTCCGATGGTTTTAGGTGACCCCTGTGAAAGGCTCTTTTGACCCCCAAAGGGGTCGCGACCCATAGGTTGAGAACCGCTGTTCTAAGACCTACAAAAAAAGACTTTCCATCTACATTTCAGGCAAGAAGAAAAGTTAGCGTTGCTCAACCTGTTGCTACTGTGACACTCACAGATGGCAAGAGAACCCAGAGGCACCTTACTCCTATTTGACTTCTACCTTCTTAATAGGGAAATAGTCTTGGCAATTGTTGAATAGTCTTTTGTCATATTGGAGATGAAATTCAATATAAAAGAAGAGAAAGGAAAGGAAAAGCTAGCTGCTTCCATTGAGCTTCTACTTCTATATATAGAAGAATGGCATTTCAAGGCTCTAGAAGAACTTGGGTCAATGGAGAAGAAGTGCATTAACCTTTAAAGAACAGGAGTAATATCAGATGACTGGAGAGTAACAAATAATGCCCACATTTTTCTCAAAAGTTGGAAAACAGATTCTAGAAACTACTGACCAGAAAACTTAACATCAATCCTATTAATAATTTTCTAAAATTTTTACAAATGATAGAAATATTTATAAAACAATGGAAAGAAACAGATAAAACTAAAAATTACTAGAAACTAGCTTGAATTCATTAAGAGCATGACACAACAATCCTAACTTCACACTGTGATCCCATATAGTGATATGAATATTCCAGATAGTTTATCTGTTTCCTTATCACCACTCATGTATTTCAAACTGATTTTAAATTTATGTCTCAAATTATAATTTTCTCTTCACACTTTCCCTTCCCTGCCAATCTGCTCCTCACATAGCCCAGTAAATAAATGATTTTGCCTTCCATTGGGTATCTCATGTCAGAGCTGGGATTATCCTGCAACTTGCCTCTCCCTCACACCATAGGTCAAATCCATCATTAACTCCTGAGGATTCTGAGCCATCCCTTGTCTCTGCCTCCACAGCCATCCCAGATAGCCTGATCACTGTCTGACTCCTAGTGAGTAGGGACTGCTAAGTTACTTCCCAAAACGTATGGAATGACTTCTATGTACTTAGGATGCTAAAGAGCTCAGCTCTTCGGAACGAGAATAGTCAATAATTAGAGTCATTTTGTAGTTCTAATTCTAATAGGATGACCAGACCCCTCTATGTGCAAGACTTAGAGGCAGTCAATTACTGCTCATTGATGGGAACAACATATTCAGTGGTGGGCAGGCCTTTGGGTACAAAGACTGGAAGATAATACCATCAAGATTTCTGGTCATTCTACAAGTAACTCTGACTAGGGCCTTCAATCCAAGACATCAGTGAACATTTTCAACATTACGGAGCTATATTATGGAATATGAAGGTTAGGTAAATATGAATTATGTGGTTTTTACAAAGCCTGTATGGCAGTCCCAGAAATTAGAACCCTTATACCCATATAAAGCTCTATACAATATAGTCTGGCAGACCTTACCAAGGCCTAATTTCAGGAAACCAAGATATATGACATATGGATATTTAGAAAGTTTTAATTCAAGGAAACTGGAACAGTTTTGAAATTTCAAATCCTCAAGAGAGGAGGGAGGGGGGACTCCTTTCTTTTGTTTCCCCATTTCCTCAACATTTATTCTCCTTTAGAAAAAATCTTATGTAAGGTATGTTATGATCTCTTCCTCTACTACCCATGAGGTCTGGAAATGGTTAAGAGCAGTATCTTGGGGTCTTGCTTTCTGGGTCCAAATCCTGAATGTGCCACAGGGGCAAGTTACTTAATTGTGTTATGCAGAGGTGCTTATCTGAAGGCAGGATAACAGCGGGGCCTGCCCTGAGGGGTTGCCGTGAGGAATGTGAGGCAATACCGTGAACCACTTAGAGCTGGCCCTGACACATGGTGTGTACTCAGTCCATGCAAGGCAGTTATTTACTGGTCTGTATTGCTTCTATATCTGGATCTGCTCTGCTTCCAGTTTCCTCCTCCACTGCCAGGTGGGCCTGGACTTCCTGATCTTTCCAAGTTCTGGCCTTGATTGGCTGGTGAATGTGACACTCTGCCCTTCCCTCTGCTTTCAGGATAGCTACTGTCAGTCCAGAGAAGCTCTGTTCAGTCCAGTCCAATCCAATTCAATTTAACTCATCTATTCTGTTTAGTGCGAGTCATTTATTTCATTTATTCACAAACAACTCCTGAGGTCCGAGACATGCATAATGATAGAAAGGAGGTATGGAGTCCTTTGTTTTTGAGACTTTTTAACAAATCTGAATGCTTTTTGTACCTTCACATTTTTTTTTCTTCTTCTAAGTGGAGAGAAAATAAGAAAGACTATCCTCTTAGGGGTTTAAAAAATTTTTCCTTTAAACAATCTTGAGGAAAACAACATCTAGGCGGCTGCTGGAAAATGCAATTCTGATGTCTAAGTGGTTCTAATTATTCCCTGCTCAAGGGGGCGGTTCCTAAAGGCCGGCTAATCTTCCCAGAGGCTGCAGCAGACAATATTCCACTTAGGTGAAAACAAGAGGGTGGCCAGTCCAAACAACAGCAACATAAACAAAGCCCCAATTATGATTAGAGGGAGGTAGACTGGGCTGTTCTGTTTAGTCCGAAGAAATTGATTTCCCCTGGAGTGTCACTTACACCGTAATGATTATTGGACTGGAGAAAACAGAGTAATACAGAAAACAAAATTAGATGGGCTGCAGATCAGTAGTTGATCCTGACTGCTCTCGCCTTGAAGGCAGCGTTAGAAAAATATAATCAATGAGGAGGCAAGATATTTGAAAAATTTCTTGATATTTATTGTTTTATACTCATTCGTTCATTTTTTTTTAACTCCTTTCTTTTGAAAAACAAGGTGAGTTAGGGAATCAACAAACAAAAATGCTAAGTGTAGGTTAACTCTGGGAAAAGAATTACCTAGATCTAATGGAGTCTGTTTGCTTACTGTGTCAAAGAAGAAACTAACTCAATGTTTAAGTAACTTTCTCTGAAGGAATTATTTCAGAAACATGTAGCTTTAGATCTGAATCCCTTCTAGGCATAATGTGATCTCAGCTGGCCTCTGCTCCAGGCATTTAAAACAAATAAATGAATAAAAATAATTCTATTTGGAAAGACTGAGAGTGACAACTAATTTGTATTTCTTCAAAGCAAACTAAGGCTGTGTTTAGTTTGTTCTACATTCAGTAATAGAGATGTTTAAAGCCCCACTAATTTTCTCTGAATCATATTAAAAGAGAACCACTTCCCTCCTAACCCCTCTCCCATTCCCCCCACCCCCACCCCCATGCTAGATAAACTTTCTTGAATTTGAAGATCTGGAATAAAAATGTCATAATTTCTTAAATTCTCACCCAAGTGCTCTACTTGACAATTTGTAAAAATGTAATTGATAAGCCAGGAACAATAATGTTTTCTTTAGGAAAGAAAATGATTTATTTGATTTACTGCTATTTGACTCTCCAGGTCTTCTTTCTAATTACTGTGCATCTCCCTCATTATTATGTATATACTGTAAATCATTTTTTCTACCCAGAACATGTCAGACCTTTTTAAGACAGTGCCCCCTGTTTATTCTCAACTGTAGGTACCTCTCCCTTTAGGGAATTGCAGCACTCAAATTTTGTTCTGCACATCCTATCTTTATCATGTTAGCACATGATGACTTGAAAAGCCTTATTCTCTTTTTCTGTGTCTGTATATTTGTGTCCATTTTCTTTCGCTACATTAACCAGTGTCTGTAGACTCAAGCGGCGGACCTTTTTAAATTAAATTCAAAATATTGTGGCAGTTAACTGGTTAAAATAGTCTGTGTGTCAGGGCTGTGTCTTTGGCCCTTACATCTCAGCAAAGGCTGCACACAGAGTAAGCATTTGATAAAGGTGTGTTGCTTATAGTAGCTTGTGGCTGATGTGCTGCTCTGTTTAGGGTGTCAAAGATTTTTCTGTTAAGATGCTGAACTTAGGACTTTGACATTGCTTTTGGCTTATTTCCATTTGGTCCAAGTACATGCTCTCTGTGGCTGAAATCACTTCCATCGAATGGTCAGGACTGTAAACACACAGGGAGAAGGTCATTCTGTCTCTATCCTGCTCAGGAGAAAATAAATCTGTTCTTTGATCTAACAAACCAAAGCAGGCCTGGAAAGCACCCTTTCCATGGTAATTCTATTTTCCTCTGTTTTACTCACCGTATCACAATGTTTAAGAGACTGTTATGCCTGCCAAGAAGAGCAGTTAAGTGCCTTATTTTGTAGGTGATAAACCCAATATTTAGGACATGCATGCTGAATTATTTAAAACTAATAATGCACATGAAGAATGTTAAAGTAAAAAATTGGATAAAAACGTCATTGTAATAACATTTATTTCCTCTTTGCTTGTCCAACTGTCCTCCCTTGTTCAAGGGCATACCCAGAACTTCAGACATGATAACTCTAAATATCAGACTGCTTTTTTGTTGCTTTCAGCCTCCCCCATTACCCTATCTCCCCCCATCCTCTCCCCCCCCTTTTTTTTTTTGCCTGGTCAAAACTATGGCCTTGGGACTGACTTTCAGCATGACTTTGTGAGGAGCTAGGCTGACCTATTCTTAGTGAGACTGGTGAAAATTATAAACACAAAGCCAAATAAACAAGCAATATTCAAAGCCTCTGGAAGTGGTCCTAAGTGCAAAGAGCAAAAGAGGAAAGAGCTATTAAAAAGAAAAAAAAAAGCTATGAAAATCCATAAAAAAGGCAAGAATCTTTAGTAATTTAAACCAAGGCCTTGGCACACCTCTCTCAGCCCACCCCACTCCAGACAGCTGCAGCTAAGAACAGGGCTTTCTTTCCTTCCAGGTTCCAGCGGGAGGGCTTTCTCCCAGGAGCGGGACTTGAACATTTCTCATTCTGCCTCCAGCTGCCTGTTGCTGTGGCTAATCCCTGGACAAGTGCTTTCTTGCCAAGCCGTATTTGTGTGCATAGAGACTTTATGGGGTGCAGCCTGCTAAGAATACTGGGTCCCAGAAGCTCTTGCCTGGGTGTATGAGGTGGTAGTTTAATGACGGAAGAATCAAGCCCAGAGGATTTCAGGCTGTTACCCTAACCTCCACCAAGTGCTTAGTTTCTAGAATAAGGGACTTAGAGAGTAGCCTGTTAATAAACCCACTCCTGCCTCCAGAGCCCTGGTTGAGATCTTGCCCAAGAAGAGAAGCAGATTATACACATTTATTCACTTCCTAAAGGAACTCACTCTATTTGCACCAGGGCATGGAGATGTTTAAGCATAAAAGCACTCTTCAGAGCAGTACCAAAGAACATGTATGCATGCATGCATAACCCATGGACACAGACAATAGGAAGGTGAAGGCCAGGAGCAGAAGGCGGTGGTAGGCTATAAGAGGTCAATAGGGAGAAAAAGGGGACATATGTGATACTTTCAAGATTTAAAAAAAATAAAAGACTAAAACATGACTGTGGGGGAGAAAAGAACAAGAGAGGTGTGGATCTAATGAAAAACTAATGTAGGCCAGCTAGTTTGCAGGAGAGAACTGGGAAAATAAAACAGCTGGAAACCCCCCTCCTCCCAACCCCCCAGGGTCAGAACAAACATCAAGTACTGACCTCAGAAATGACCTCCTCAAAGGACCTATGACCTGATTGGATTTGTTTGTAGAAGGACTTATGCCCCTGGGGGATTGCTGGAAATAACAGCATAGTCTGTCTAAGTAGTGAAGTTTAACAAGTGGGTTTGGTCAGGAAAAGAATGAAAAAGCCTTACTAGTACTGTTCTCCCAGAGTGACTGTGGATATTTCCCAAGCTGTGACTCTAGGAGAGGGGACAGCAACACCAGAGGCTTTCACTAATATTATTCACTTCACCACTAAAACAAGTAACTCTAACAAGTCATGAGGGGGAACCAGTACCCAGAATGCTGTAATAGATTATCTAAACTGTTTCTAGCAAAAGATAGAGACATGCAAGGAAATAGGAAAATATGGCCCATGCACTAAGAAATAAAGCAGACACAGAAACTGCTTGTGAGAGTGACCAAATGCCAGATTTAACAGAAAATATTTCTAAGTAGTCATTATAAATATGTTCAGAGAAGTAAAGGAAAGTATGATTAAAAAAAATAAAGTATGCTGATAATACTGAATCAAATAGAGAATATTGATAAAGAAATAAAGATTACATTTAAAAACCAAGTGGAAATCCTGGAGTTGAAGAATACAATAATCCTATGTAATAAAAGAGTAATATGCAAAATGACCGTCACTCCAACACACAAGATGGCTGCCCCCATGTGGACAAAGATGGCTACCCCCATGTGGACACAAGATGGCCACCACAAGATGGCCAGCAGGGGAGGGCAGTTGGCAGGGACCAGCCTGTAAGGGAGGGCAGTTAGAGTTGACCAGGATGGCAGAGGAGGGAAGTTGGGGGTGACCGGGCCTGCAGGTAAGGGCAGATAGGGGAGACCCAGGCCTGCAGGGGAGAGAAATTGGGAGGGACCAGATCTTCAGGAGAGAGCAGTTAGGGGCATGCAGGCTGGCAGGGGAGCAGTTAGGCATCAATCAGGCTGGCAGGGGAGTGGTTAGGGATGATCAGGCTGTCAGGCAGAAGTGGTTAAGGGCAATCAGGAAGGCAGGCAGGCAAGCAGTTGGGATCCAGCAGTCCTGGATTGTGAGAGGGATGTCTGACTTCCCATTTAGGCTTGTTTAGGCCCGATCCTATCACTCGAGGGGTCCCAGATTGGAGAGCGTGCAGGCTGGGTTGAGGGACACCCTCGCATGCATGAATTTTATGCACTGCTCCTTTAGTTGAACTTGCAGAAGAAAAAAAAATTAGTAAACTTAAAACTGGATTAATAGAGATTATGCAAAAACAGAAAATAAATGGAAATGGAGAGAACCTCAGAAATTAAGGAGATAAAACAGAGATGGAGAAACTTTTTCTGCCAAGGGCTAAGATATTTATTACATTATTTGTGGGCCACCCAAATTATCAACTTAAAAATTATCCTGCAATATTTGGTCAAACATTTAATTAACTCACCCTTAATTCCTTGGCAGGACCAGACCAAATGATTTTACAGGCCTTATCTGGCCCATGTGTGCAATGTTCCCCTCCTTAAAATAAAAGTTAGAGGTGGTGGTGGTTGAGGGTGGGGAGCCATTGGCTGTGTTTTGTTGGAGTTGAGAGATATGTTTTATTACTAAGCTTGCCTTAGAAGCTTGGAAATTGAGGATTTAAAATTTTTGGCTTTGGAAATAGATGATAGACAATACTTTCAATTATTCATATGACTTTAGACAAATCATTTTGCTGGAACTCATTTGTTATTCCTAAAACAAGTAAGGTTAGGGAGGAAATGTATGCTCACCCAAATTCATCCAGCAAACAATTCTTTGACTTAAAGAACAAAGCAGGTTCAAACAGGTGAAGACTTGGCCCACAAAGAATTTTAAAATTTATATCTACAACATATTTGGGGTTGTATATAATACCTTTCTCAACTCTGTAGCTCCTATGGATATATATGGAGACCCATTTTGGAAAGCATATTTCTGGTTAACTACAACTCACTAAATCACAGTTTCCTAGTGTGTTCTGTGGAACACTTATGGGTTCTATAAAATTGGAATGCCTCGGAGAGCCTTGAATATGTTATGGCATTGTGAATCTCTAGAACAGCGGTATAACATGCAGCATTTTCCAAACCTATTTGATCATGGAAGATCTTTTAAACATTTACTTTGTCTGGAGGGTCTTATGAAACTAAGGTTGTGAGGAATACACTTTTAAAAAAATGTTAAAGGACTAGATATCAAGAGCTTAAGATATTTATCCTCCAAGAGGGCTTTATACATGTTGCAACTTAAAAGTCTTAGAAATTAGTGAAATCTTTAAAGCTTCATAGTTTAATTTATTAATGGTGGTTTTGTGACAAATAACAGGGGCCATATATGGGGGCAACTGGGCCAATCATATCACATAGGAAGCTGTGAACTAGTTAAAGTAGCCTTGGTCCAGACTTTAAATCATATCCAAAATGAGAAAACAAAAGTACAACTTCCCAAATCTAGAAAGAAATCTTGGCAAAGAGGCTGTGAGTTCATATTAGATCAGTTAAAAAAAAAAACAACACAAAACTCTGTTGAGCTTTTGAAACATCATCAGGGTTCATCTAATTGTATGGCGATCATTTAGGGAAGGTCTACAGAGATTCCATGCTTCCATCAAATGCTCTTTGTTCTCAAAGGTAGTCACTGCTGCTAAGCCTCTACACCTGCAGAAGATCCGCTACTCAGCATCCTGAGAGCGAAGTATGACTGGGGAACATCTTCTCTGTGAAGGACAATAGAGAGTTGGAACCAGCCCTTCTCCATAGGTGCACATATCGCTCAAATTCATCTTTTTTAAAAAAATATATTTTATTGATTTTTTTTTTTTACAGAGAGGAAGGGAGAGAGATAGAAAGTCAGAAACATCAATGAGAGAGAGACATCGATCAGCCGCCTCCTGCACTCCCCACAGTGGAGATGTGCCTGCAAGCAAGGTACATGCCCCAACCGGAATCGAACCTGGGACCTTTCAGTCCACAAGCCAATGCTCTATCCACTGAGCCAAACCGGTCTCGGCTCAAATTCATCTTTAGGATTATTCGGCAGCTTCTGCTTAATTTACAATTTATCACTGGCAGTGGCCATTGACATTTATTTTTCAGCCCTCCTCCTATTTATTCATGACCCCACTCCCACATTTTGTCTTTCTGTCTGCTGTCTTCCTTATTGAGTAGTTGTTGAGTACCCATTCCTGCTGGGTTTGGGAGAGGGAGGCAGTGCTATCCCTCAGAGACCTACTGTATTTGAGAGGTAAGATCATGTCTGTTCTGTACTGTGGATGACTGTAGAATTATGAATATTTAAGCTCAGATGAAGAGCTTAGATCTTTGCTTTAGGAGTTTAGAGGACAGGGAGATCCTCTTTCCTTTTTTTACCCACAGTTAATAAAAAAGAACTAAGCTTTTAAAATGGTTTTGCTTAATTTTTAATTACAGTTGGCATTTAATATTATATTCGTTTCAGGTGTACAGCATAGTGGTTAGACATTTATATAACTTAGAAAGCAATGCCCCTGATAACACGAGGCATTTTTTAATCAGGTATATCAGGGAATTCAATTTCAGTTCTGACACTGTGTAGGCTAGTTATTTGGATTTCATTTTTCTTATTTCTCAAAATTGGAAGAATAATAGCTACAGTACAAGACAATTGGGCAAAATACTGAAGAAGCGTAAAGCATGGCGATATAGTAGGACCTAATAGATATTTGTTACATTCAATCTTCTAGCTCCTATTTGCTTGAGGGGCCCTTCCTTTCATTCATTCAATTCATGTATGTATTGAGCAATTTACTTTGTGTAAGGAAATGTTTTACATGCTAGAACCCATGGCATCATAAAACTTCAGTTCTAGCTTTTAGCAGGGGAAAAAATAGGAAAACAACATGAAAATATTCAAATTGCTGTAAGTTTAAGGAAGAAAAAGGTCATATGTTAGAGCAGTGGAAATGATGTTATGGAAAGGACAGTGTGGGGTGTGCAGGAGGCAGCCAATCAATTATTCTCTCATCATTATATTTCTATCTCTCTCTCCTTCTCCCTTCCTCTCTGACATAAATAAAATTATATTAAAAAATAAAAGAGGCAGCCTTAAGTTTCATTCAGAGCAGTCAGGCACTTGTTCCTCTTGACCTGAGCAAAACACCAAAGGTTTCATTTTTAAAGAAAGTGGAATAGAGCTTCCAGACTAGAGGGTGCCAGGGACCACTTATGATTGCTGGATGCTGAGACCTCCCCCCACCCTTTTATCCCACTCACCAGCCTGCTGGCAGTTAGGGCTTTGTCCTCCATATAGGAGTTTGGAAGAATTTTTCCTGGGAATTTGACCAGCCCAAGTGGGAAGATCTATGTACAGACAGAGCAATTCCCCAATTCAATGGCCCTGCCATTTCTTTTGATTGCTGTTTTTGTTTTTCTTTCTCCTGAATCTTACCCGAGCTACTTTGTAATTATCCTATCTCGCTAGTATAACTGTTTGTTCTCTTTCCTCTTTTCTCTAGTATTTGTTTGGGGGAATCAGATGCCATTCCAAGACTGTATGTGCTTAATGAAGGAACTCAGATTTTTCACAATCAGGGGCCCGATAAGCAATTTTGCTCTTATATGCAGAATTCCAGATGACCTCTTTTTTGCTCCCCATAATTCTTATACTTGCTTCCCTTGCCTTTATATTTTTTTATTTTTAACTTAAAGGGTGTTTTGGTTGCATTTTCTGCTGCCTCCCCATCCTCTCTGAGCCCAGTACTATACTTTTCAAATTGTTACACTGCTTTCCTACAAGACAAATACCAATGAATTGAAGGTGTCTTCCTTTTGTGCCATGACCAGAAATTAGTCTTGGTGGGAATATCGCAAGGGTTAGGGACTGCCTGTTGATACTTGCTCAGGCTGCGATATGATGATGGAGAGCGATCACTCTTTGCACTCAATTCATTTTTAAATTCTAAATATAGCCATACAGAAAATACAATTGTGTGAAATTTATAAGAGAGGAAAATTACTGATGAGTTTGAGAGCATGCAATAATTCCTTATTAATGTCCCCTTTATGTCAAAGTAGATATTTTTAAGGCATGTCCTCTTCAGAAGACATATCAAAGTTTTGTTAAGGTTAATGGTGTGATTACCGGATGGATGCCAGGGAAGACCTCAGCTGCTCTGGGGAGAAACTGGCATACACAACCCATTGACATGTAAACACCCTTTGCTCTCTCTCCGCAATATCCACATCATAGTATTCATGAGCACAAGGACTTTAGGAAAAATTATGAGACTGTTAAAGCAACAGCATAGCCTGAGTGTTCTTCTTCAGCCCCTGTATTATTATAATTTGAAAACTTCTAGTCAAACTTAAATAATTGGATGTCTGGCAGTTTAGCCCTATCTTAAACTTGCTGATGTTCATTCATCATTCTGTTTTATTTCAGTTTGGTGTTCTCATTAAAAAATAGAGCAGGGATTTTCTGACCTTTAAAAGAGTGGGGTATTCTCAAAGTGCCCTTTAGTTGCCCCTGAAATCAACCTTTGGCATAAGGCCAGATCTTGGTAGGACCGGCAGACACCTGTCTTCTCATCAGCTTTCTTCTGGATTCAGGTAGGCATGGGTCTTCTTTCACTAGGCATGCATGTCTTTCAACATTCAGACCGTGATTTCAGAATGCACAAAGCAACGTGCAATTACTTGTCAAATGAGTGGTACTGATAATGACTCTTCTGGGTTCTGAGGCGGGATTTTGATTGTTGTGGGTAACAGTGAGGAAAAACATTATCGTCATTACCTGTGTGATGTTCTTCTTTTTTTAGCAACTTTGTGAGAGTAGGCACTGTGCCTCTCCTATTGATTCTTCTCTCCCAAATGCCCAGTATAGTGCCTTGTACAAATATAATCAATAAATATTTGCTGTTGAAAGAAACATCATAAAAATGAATGGCTTTACTCTGGTCTCAAAAAACAACAATTTTGGGATAAGAGAATGCATTTCAGGTTGGAGAAAATAATAGTATTGGGGTAGGGAATATAAGCTATATCAGGGAGCTGGGGAATTAGAAAATCATGCAGAGAGCAAAGTGCTGAAAGAATGGGAGATGAGAGAGGTCAGGAGAGTTCATTTGAGGCCAAAATATAGAGAACCTTAATGCCAAATCTTGAACTTTTGTCTTGAATCTGGGCATTGGAGCCCACAGAGCAAGTAGACAAGAGCTCAGAGCAGGAGCTGGCGGGAGGGGAAACCGGCTAATAATGATGGGGAGGGAAGAATGGACAGAGACCAATTTGGAACTGTTACCATGAGATGATAAAAAGAACACAAGTGGAGGTAATCCTGTCTTCTAGGGATTTAATCCTGTCTTCTGATGGATGATTTAGTAGACTTTCTTAGAAGGAACAGAATATTTTAAGTTGGAGCTACTCCTAAAAATCCAGTGCTCAAGGATATGGTCCTTCCATATAAGGGGGCTTTCTTTTTTATTCCCTTCTTATTCTAGGAGGATTCTGAATGAAACATTGCATGGGCTCCCATCAGCCTTTGTTTATTTAGTTTCAAAGTCAGATTCTAAAACCCCTTGCTTAACAGAACTGTCTATTAAAATGAAGGGAACTCTTTTCACCAGCCCCCTTTCCAAAACCCACACCTGAATTCTCAGTAGTTTAGGTATTATATACCCCCTTGGACTCTTTAGAAAAAGCCTATTGATTCTGAGAAGTTCGGTGCCTAAAGATGCTTATGAAATCAAAGCATTGTAGAATTGAAGGAAACCTGAGAATCATTGTACTTCAACTTTTCACCTATCTACTGATGGATCTTCTGTTTCATGTCCTCAATTGATCTTTTTGTTTCATTGAAATTTAGCTGAACTTTTTGGGTCCATGTTTTTTAGAGGTTTTCAAGCTTGGCGTTAAGGAGAGACAAACAATTGGTTCATGCTGTACATTTTCCACTATTTCTGACATTGGCATCTGTGATGGCTGTGTTGGCTCTTGCTGAAATAGGTCTGGGAGAAGGGATGAGAAAAGGTGGACTCAATTCACTTCTAAGACTAAAAATATAATTGAGTTCAAGTTTATGACAAGAGTCTGGTTGCTTTTTTCAAATATTTTTTGTATACCCATTGATGATTTTTGGAGCAGTTGGCGTATTCAATTGAAAGAACAAGGTAATGGCATGTTCAGGTCAGAGACACAAAACATCCTCCAAGATACTTCAGGGAGAGGTCATATTCAGAACAAACATCCAAATCTCATAATAATCAGATTCTAAGCAATTAAAAATAATTATGTATCCTTCTTCCTAACTGACCTTGTAGGATGTATAAGTTAGAATCTAGTCTAAATAAAGCTAAATTGGAGAGTCTAAGTCTAGCAGTTTTTTTAAAAAAATAGTTCAATTCAATCATCTACAGTGAATAACACAGTGACTTTGGAGAATGATAATCAATTATGCTAAGTGAAATAAACCAGTCAGAGAAAGACAAGTACCATATGATACTATTCATATGTGGAAACTAATGGAAAAAAATTAGCAAACAAAATAGAAACAGATTCATAAATGCAGAGAACAGACTGACAGCTGTCAGAGGGGAGGGGGTTTGGAAGGCTGGTTGAAAAAAGAAGTGAAGGGATTAAGCAAAAAAAAAAAAAAAAAAAACAAAACAAAAACAGGACGCGTAGATCATATAACAGTATGGTAATTACCAGAGGGAAAGGAACATAAAGGGAGGCAGAAGAGGGTAAACAGGGGATAGATGTTGAAGAAAGGAGACTTGACTTGGGTTGGTAAACACACAATACAGTATACAGATGATGTATTGTAGAATTGTACCCCTGAAGCCTATATAATTTTTAAAAATATATTTTATTGATTTTTTTACAGAGAAGAAGGGAGAGAGATAGAGAGTTAGAAACATCAATGAGAGAGAGACATCAATCAGCTGCCTCCTGCACACCCCCTCCAGGGGATGTGCCTGCAACCAGGATACATGCCCTTGACCGGAATTGAACCTGGGACCTTTCAGTCCGCAGGCCGATGCTCTCTCCACTAATCCAAACCAGTTTCGGCTGAAACCTATATAATTTTATTAACCAAAGTCACTGCAATATATTTTTAAAAAATTAAATAAATTTCCCATTTGTGGCCAAGATGTCCTGCTTTTGAAGCTTAGGCTTCTTTTGTAGAGGACTTTGGTGAGGTAAACCAGGGGATTTTATCATCACCAAGCAAGTGCACTTCTGAGCTATCAAATCCCTACTCTTCAATATCTGATAATGACTCTGTAAATTATAGCTCTTAGCCAATTTTCAGGGTAAAAGTTCATTTCTCTTTTAAAGCATTCTGTCCCTGAAATATAATTTCTACCTTTCCCTTTCCAGGTACTGCATCCTTTAGCTATTACTTGAGTCAGTTTTCCGATTCCTCTGCAGTGAATATAAGCCTCCCGTACCCCCAGCCAAATTAACTCAAAATGTTGGGCATAGAAATATAATTTCTCACAATAGTAGATGCAGGGTTTTGTTTTGAGAGGAAGGCTTATTTCAGCATGAGCATGAAAATGGTGCTGTTTGTTTCTTTCGAAGGCATATCTAAACAAGGCAGTGGGAGTCTCCAGACGTGGGCACCCAGGGCGACCTGCACAATGAGGTGTTTGTTTTTCATATCCAAACAGAATTACAATATTCAAAGCACATTTGGGGAGCACAGGAAACCTCACATTCAGGGTTTGGAATCTGACCTTAATTGAAAAAATTATATTTCTTTGAACATTTCTC
The DNA here is from genome assembly GCA_004026805.1 of Lasiurus borealis. Classification (NCBI taxonomy): domain Eukaryota; kingdom Metazoa; phylum Chordata; class Mammalia; order Chiroptera; family Vespertilionidae; genus Lasiurus; species Lasiurus borealis. The sequence continues at coordinate 7,413 of PVJN01028227.1, read as the reverse complement.
CCTGGTTTAAGGTGACATTGTTTTGGCATTTTCATTTGTCCTTTTAATATTATTTGTAGATATGGAGAGGAAGGTACTATTACTTAAGTCAAGAGAACTGAATGATATGCCTAGAATATAGAATATTCAACTTTTTAAATTTGGCGCCTTGTTTCAAGTCTATGTTTCTCTCTTTCTAAATAAATTTATGGATCATCAAATAAACATAGAGTCACTTTCTTAAAACAAACACATGAAAAAGCAAAGAAACTATCAAATCCTATAGTAGTGTACCACAGGGAGAACAATAATCATCTATATATACAAAAGCCTAAGTGACCATTTGACTGTTCGACTAGTAGCTTTGATGCACACTGACCACCAGGGAACAGACACTCAATGCACAGGCATGGAGACATGGAACAGACTGATGGATATCAAAAGGAAGAGGGGAGGTGGGAGGGTGGGAAGAGATTAACCAAAGATCTTATATGCATACTAGAGTCCCAGTGCATGGATTCATGCACCAGTGGGGTCCCTCGGCCTGGCCTATGAGGATTAGGCTGAAACCACAGTCCAATATCCCCTGCGGGATCCTGGATTTCAAGAGGGTGAAGAACAAGCTGAGGGACCCCATTGATGCACAAATCTGTGCACCAGGCTTCTAGTCTCTTATACGATTCTTTTCATCAGTACTGAGGAGCAGAGCAAATAAATAGACATCATTTCCCCTTATTTATTGTATCTTTTGTTTTACACATAATTGAGGGCCAAGAATAATACACTGCATTGAACCAGGCATCATAAGGAGTACAAAGAAAATGTTCACTGCTGTTGAGAAAACAAGACACACATGAAAAGTTATATGCAAAGCAAGATTGTGTCATGAACAGCATAGATTAAATAAATATGGAAGTGGTCAGGGGAGACTTCATGAAAGAGGCAACCTTTGAGTAAGACTATGACACTAATAAGTAGACTGGATTTCAAGAGTCAAAGAAGAAATTGAGGATAGTGTAAGTAGCAGGCTTACATAAAGACATAGGGAGGAGAAATGCACAAGTGGCTTTAGAGCAAGTCTGTATCAGTCTTGCCGAGTAGTTGGCTCCTATGAGATAGGTGAGGTAAAGTAAAAAAGTGAGCCATTGAAGGATTTTGAACTTGGGAATCATAACATGGCAGAAGTGGTGTTTTATGGAGAGAGATGGATGATTGTGTGCAGGTGGGTTTGGAGAAGAGCGAGATTGGTAGAATAGAGATAAAACAGGAAGTTATCATACAATCAAGGCTTTAGATTTCCAGGATCCCATAAAAGATGGTGGCAATGAATCATTCCTAGTAGTATGAAGGGAGTTTGTAAAAGTGATTCAAAATGGGCAATCAGGAAAGTGAAACCTGCATGATAAAATTTAAGCCATCACTATTCAACTAATGAGATTGTCAGGGTGGTTTTCGAAGGTTTGTAATCCGTTGTTTTATTGTCCCTTTCATCAGCTCAGAACAAGTAACACCTAGTTCCATCATGGCTATCATCTGTATTTCAGGAGAGCACAGCACATCCTTACCCAGCTACTGCTCGGGCACAAAACAATGAAAACCCAGCCAAGAGTCCATCAGTAGCTATTACTGAGCACTGACTTAGGAGTTAGGAGGCATGGGCTACAATTCTGACTTTGCAAGGTGTTTATTCCAGTGGCTGGGGTTGAATAGATCCCAAGTGGATCAGCCTTTCCCAAAGTATGTTCTGCAGAATATTCATTCTTAGATAAAGATTCTCTTAGAGAAAAGGATTCCACAATTAAGTATCAAAAATTCTTTTTTTCTTTTGGAGATCACAGAACTTACTGGCATAGCAAAGGCTTCCCTAGTAGGCACACAACATTAATGCATCCTGTAGAACTAAGGACCTACTTAGGAAAGATGAAACTAGGCAAACTTTTAAAAATATATGTTGTGTGTTTTTTAATTGATTTCAGAGGAAGGGAGAGGGAGAGAGAGATAGAAACTAGAATGATGAGAGAGAATCATTGATCAACTGCCTTTTGTATATCCCCTACTGGGGATCAAGCTCACAATCCAAGCATGTTACCTGACCAGGATTTGAACTGTGACCTCCTGGTTCATAGGTGTATGCTCAATCACTGAGCCACACCAGCCAGGCTAACCTAGGCCCACTTTAATGCTCCTCACTAAACAATACTCTATCATAAGAGGCTATTAAGAATTATCTAAACCAAGACAACAGGATAAGGAATAGGGCAGAGGAAGAAAATAGAAATGGCAAAATATAATTAAGGTCATTAGAAGTGCTGATCAGTTGAGATTGGTGTGAGATAAGAATTTGCTCTGAAGAGAGTTGTCAATACAGACATTTTACAATATAATCTCAGTCCAGGTCTCCCAATGCCAAGAATGACCATCAGTGGACCTTTTTTTCCTCTGAGTATTGTGGTCATTGAACCCTGACAAATAAAAGGTTAGCTGTATCCACAGTGTCACTTAGAGTTAAAATTTCAGATTTTGAATAGGTTTTCGCATTCCCCTTAGGAATTCTACCTCAAGGAAGAATAAAGCAAGATCAAAGGGCCCTTTCTAGGTTCATTGACTGCCTCCAGGTGAAGTTTCTAGAATAAGTCAGACATCAAAATTCCTTTGACTGTGGTCAGAATAAAACCCATTCCCTGAGTTCTTGAAAGCTATTGAAAGCCTGAAGGAAAACATTTTCTTAGAAAGAAAATGCACAAAAATAAGTGTTCCAGCCACTAGGAGAAGGAGAAGGTTATTTTTAAATAAGTGGGAGACTATAAACTATCTTGGAGTTATGAAGATCTTTACATAAATTTTCCAAAGCATTTCCATATCTATTGACTCATTCTATCATGAGTGCACTCTGTGGTGTTTTTTTCCCCTAGTATTTTACAGATAACAATAGCAACTACTACCACCATCACCACAACCACCACCACCACCACCACCACCACCACCACCACCACCACCACCACCTGAGAGGCATTGTGCTAGGCGTTTTATTTACCTGGTTACTTAATCTCCATTGCAGCTCTGGAAGACAGAATTTCCATTTTACAGCCAAGAACCCACTTGACAGAGCAAAAAATGGCATAGCCTGGGTGTGAACTCTGTCTATGCTACGCTCTATCATCTCTGACTTGTCAGGACCAATTAAAGGCCCACATTGTGAATATCACCTTAGAAGTCCCTCTATTACTAACCCTGCTAACCTAATTTAGAACTTGCTTTGTGGTGCCATGTTGTCTCAGTCTGCTGAAACCCTATGTAAGCTAGTCATATTTAACCACTCTCATCTATAGTCTAAATCAGCCTGGGGGCCAAATAAAGTCTGCCCCTGGCTTTTCTAAGGCCCATCAGCTAAGGATGTTTTTCACATGATTGAAATAAAAAAAAATAATTCTTTGTGACTTGTGAAAATGATATGAAATTCAAATTTCAGTGTCTATAAATAAGGTTTAGTTGCAACATGGCCATGCTAATTCATTTATATTTTGTCTGAGGCAGCTTGCTACAACTATGGCAGAACTGAGTAGTTGTGCCAAAGACTGGCCTATAAAACCTAAAATATTTATCTGACTCTCTGACTCTTCATGGGGGAAAAAAAAATTGTTTTTGCCTCTGGTTAAAATTCAAAAGGACACTAATAAAAGAGAAAAATGCTAATTGACCATACCTCCACTACACCCACAGCCAATCAGGAGTGATATGCAAATCAACTCAGAAAAGATGGATAAATTTGCATAGGCAGGCGGTGCAGGAAGCGCCCTATGCTGCCTGTAGGACACAAGCTGAAATCAAAACTGGGCAGGAGGTAGGGGCAGTGCCCACTGCTGCCTGCCCGGGTCCAAGCTGCCCTGTAATCACAGGGCAAAGAGCTCAGGTTGATCTGCCCCGAGATCACGGGTAGAAGAGGCCAGGCAGAGCCACCCCTTGATCACGGTGGAAGAGTCCAGGCCAAGCCGAAAGCCAATTTTCCCTGTGATAATGGAGCCAACAGGCCAGGATGAGCAGCCCTGCCATCACAGGGAGAACAGACCAGGTCAGGCCACCCCGCAATCATGGGGCCAATAGGCCAGGCTGGGGTACCCCACGATCATGGAGCAAATAGGCCAGCCCAGGCTGCCCAGCAATCACAGGGTGGAGAGGTCAGGCTGAGCTGCAGGCCAATCTGCCCCACCAATCACAGGGAGAACAGGCTAGGCCTAGCAGCCCCGTGATCAGAGGGCCAACAGGCCAGACTGGGCAGCCCCATAATTACGGAGCAGAGAGGCCAGGCCAAGCCACAGGCAAATCTGCCCCTCAAACCAGGGCCAACAGACCAGGCAGAGCCTGGCCAAGCCATTCTGCAATCTCAGGCAAAGAAGCCACTCCGCGGACCAACCTGCGCTAGGGACCTGTTGGGCGTGTGGTGTGGAGTCCAGGACCTCTAGCCTGCAGCCATGGGAAGTCTCCCTCTCCCCAGAGTTAGGAGCACCAGCCCAGGTATAACCACCTGCCTGATCCTGAATGCGGAGCTAAGTTCCTGCAGGCTGGGGTTTGATCCCCACGCATTAGCAGTAGGAGACCAGTGCCTTTGTTATTGTTGTGTGTCTGGGTTTTAATTGGCAAATGCCCGGTAGTCCCGGTTGCCAGCTTAGCAAAATCTTTTAGGAGGAGAATTCTGTCTGGGTTTCCTCAAATTCCCTCAGCCACTATTTACCCCTCTGTAAAGGCACAGAACAAGTGAGACACTTAAATAAAAATCAGAGGTCTCCAGCAACAGTGGGCCTCTCTCCTCACAGACATTTGGACTGGATGGCATTTGAGTATTTATCTAGGTCCCATGACAGAGAAACACGAGCTCAAGTCATGATCTCTGCCCTTAAAAATTCATAATCTTATTAGAGCGAGTGGATGATAAAAGTGCAGTAATAACATCAGAATGTAAGGCAACAATACAGAGAGGAACAGAGGCAATTGCTAGGATGTTTTCCAAGAATTAGTACAAAGAGTATGTGCTGTGAATTAAATAAAAAAATATTTGTGGAAGTAGCTGCTTCATGAGTATGGCACCACTTCCTATTTTAAAGGAAGCTAAGTTCCACGTGAACTGTGCACTATGCTATGACATCTGAGGCATGGGACAAGGGAGGCCCTAAGTGTACTATGCTTTGATATTTGAGTCATTCTTTATTGTTCAATGTAATTTATTTCTGTAAGCCTCAGTTTTGTCATAGTTAAATTACTGGAATAATACATCTTGCTATAAAATATTACTAAAAGATCAAATGATCAGGTGACATCTATTGTTATTTCATATAAATGAACACTATCTCTGGTATGCCAAAGTGATAGGTATTATAGAAATATTCAGATAGAGAGGCCTAGAGGTTTGATTATAAGTGAAGCTTACAATCACAACCCAAATTTATGGCTTAAAAAAAAGCAGGGAGCCAACTAGAAACTGAACCAAATATAAATCCTTGAAGGGCAAATGTAAATTGGATAAACTTTGCTATTACAAGAGCAAGAAGAAAGATTTCAGATGCAAGAATGAAAACAACATTGCATCCACTCTAAGTAGCTGTTAAAGAAAAAGAATGGTTTACTGTGAAAATACAGATTGTAAAGACATTGTTTCGAAGAGGTTTTCCAGAGTAGGTGATATTTCAGTTAATTTTTTTAAAGTGAAGAGGTTAGCTAGGTAAGAAAAAGGTGTAGGGGTCCCAAATTGCAAAGGGTGCAAGCAGGGCTGAGAGGACACTTTCCTCTGTGCATGAATATCATGCACCAGGCCTCTGGTATATATGTATAAAATCTCTAATAAAATAGTGATATGCAAATTAACCATCACTCTACTATATCCACAAGCCACGCCCAGGAGTAAGTATGCAAGTTAACCCCAACCAAGATGGCTGTGGTTATGGACAGAGCAGGAGGAAGGCTTGGGTTTCCCTGTCAATGGAGGAAGCAAAGTTTTCCACACACCCTGGTGGGCCCAGGCCTCCACTCTAGGCTGAAAAGTTTCAATTATAGAAAATAAATAAATCCCAATAAAAATGGCAGCAGCCACAGGGCTGGAGAGAGCAGGAGGCTAGGATTGTCCCCGGATATGGAGGGAGCCAACTCCTGCAGTTCTGGCCTGTCTTGGCCTGTGCTTAAGGCTACAAACTTTCAATTATAGAAGGAAAATAAATCCCATAAGAAATAGCTGCCACCAAGGAGTGAGCAGAAGGCTTGGCTCCACTCTAGGGTACAATTTCAGTAGAAGATAAATAAATCTCAGATACCAGGGCCTCTGCTTGGGTTACCAGAGGGTGTGGTTGGCCTTCAAATTACCACAGACCCCTCACCCAGTCCATCCCACACCCCAAGGGAACCCCCACCCTGATCTGGGACACCCTTCAGGGCAAAACAGCTGGCCCCCTCCCATACACCAGGTCTCTATTCTATCTAATAAAGAGTAATATGTAGATTGACCCTCACTCTAACACACAAGATGGCTGCCCCCATGTGGACACAAGATGGCCAACACAAGATGGCCAGCAGGGAAGGGCAGTTGGGGGGGACCTATGCCTGCAGGGGAGAGCAGTTGGGAGAGACTAGGGCTTCAAGGGAAGGCAGTTAGGGGAGACCAAATCTGCAGGGGAGAGCAGTTGGGGCAAACAGGCTGGCAGGGGAGCAGTTAGACATCAATCAGGCTGGCAGGGGAGTGGTTAGGGGGTGATCAGGCTGGCAGGCAGAAGCAGTTAGGGGCCATCAGGAGTCAGCAGTCCTGGATTGTGAGGATCCAGTGAGATTGGGCCTAAACGGGCAGTTGCACATCTCTGGAGGGGTCCTAGATTGAAAAGGGTGCAGGCTGGGTTAAGGGACACCCCCTGCCCCTGTGCACAAATTTGGTGCATCGGGATTCTAGTCCTCTATAATAAAGAACTAATATGCTAATTAGACCAGAGGGCAGAACAACCTTCAGGAATGACCAGGGGGTGGGACTACAAGACAGCTCAGGCAGAGAGGCAGCTGGGGCTGCGAGGGCTGAGCCCCTTGTATGAATTTCATGCATTGGGCCTCATATATATATGAATGATGAGAGAGAAACATTGACTAGCTGCAACCTACATGCCCCTTACAGGGAAATAAGCTTGAAACCTGGGCATGTGTGCCAACCAGGAATCAAACCATGACCTCTTGGTTCATGGGTTGATGCTCAATCACTAAGTCACTTTTTTTTTTTTTAAGAAGAGAGAGTGAAAGTAGTCAGAAGACTTGCACTGCACACAGCACACAGAGGAGATATAAACAGGCTTACATTTGGATCCCAGCTCTGACATCTGGGAGCTGCAAGGGTGACTGTGCTCTAGTTACTGAATGAACTTTTCTGTTCTTTACTTTGCCTCATTTGAATAATGGAGCAATAATACCAAG
>PVJN01028226.1:12136-27504 GCA_004026805.1 Lasiurus borealis | reverse complement strand
GGCGGGCTCGGGTCTGAGCGGCCCTGTACTGTCCTCCTTCCAGGGCATGCTCTTGGAGGGGCCACCGGGCCCCGAAGGCCCCGCGGTGAGTGCCCCATTTCGTTCCCTGACATGGGGAGGCGGGAGGGGGCCGCCGGGACCCCCTGAACCCCTGGCGGGAGAGGAGGGTTCGCCACCTCGTGCCGCCGGCGGGGGCTGGCGGGGGAGGGGGGCCGGTGGTGCCTCTTTGAACTCCGCTCTGAACGTATGTTAATTCCAGGGCCTCCCGGGACCTCCAGGGACCATGGGTCCCACCGGCCAAGTGGGCGACCCCGGAGAGAGGGTAAGGCCGCCTGTTCCTCGCCCCACGGCTCCCCCTGTGCCCCTGCTCCGTGACGGGCGTTGCCATGGCGACTTCCTTCTCCGGGTTGTCCCGGCCCCGTAGCCTCTCATGCCACCCGCTTCCTGTGCCCCGTCTCCTCGGGGTGAGGGTGGGCGGCTCTGGCCCGGGGCTGGGGCAGGCGCCCTCTTGTCCCACCGAGGCCGCCAGTGGGGTCAGGACATGGGGCCAGTGCGGTCAGCTGGGCCAGAGAGCTCAGGGCTGTGCCCAACCCCGGACTCTGTCCAGAACCCCCGGCCTCGGTCCCCTCTGACCCCCTTCTTTCCTAGAAGTCAAGGGGGGCTTGCTCTGGAGCAGATGGTACGTCCCGGGTCACCCCGGTCAGAGGGACGCGCCTCAGGGTCCCTGCAGGCGGGATGAGGGCTTGGACCCAGGAGGTCGCAATGCCATCCTGACACCTAGTGGGGCTTTGGGGTACTGCAGCGTGTGGTACCTGCTCAGCTTGGCTCTTACGCTCTTTCCCTTTCCCGTGGCTCCCGTGCTGGACCCATGAGCAGCCGTGTGACACTGGCTAGGCCGCGGGTGCGAGAAGCGTGTGTGCCCCACTGGGCGCTCACCCAGGGCCCGGCGTGGAGTGGCAGGTGCCTGAGGCCTTCCGGAAGCTGCTCGCAGGGAGGCCGGGGTTCTGTCTGTCAGGCCCTCCGGCTGTGGGCGGTGCCCCGAGCGACTGGCCGGATGCCCGCGGGGGGAGCTGCAGGGCGCTGGGTCAGCAGCTGGACAACAGAGGAGGCTGCCCTGGCTCCCTGTGGCCCGTGCCTCTGCACGTCCTGCCTTGGGTGGAGGATTGGGGGGCTCGAGCAGGACTCTGCCATTTGTGTGTGCATGTTTGTGTGTATTTGTGTGGGGGTGCACATGTGTGTACCTGTGCGTAAATCTCTGTGCACGCATGTGTGTGTGCATATGTGCGTGTATCTGCATGGGGGTGCACGTGTGTATACCTGTGCGTATGTGTGCGTGCAGGTGCGTAAATCTCTGTGCATGCGTGTGTGTGTGCATGTGAGTATGGCCGGTGGCTCTGGGGGCCCAGAGGAGGCAGCTCGTGCTTTGTGGCAGGGCCTCAGCGGACCCATAGGCTGCCAGCCCTATGGCCCCTGGCCTGCCAGCATCTGCTCCCCCTCCCCCCGCCAGCCCCTCACTCCCCGCCACCGCCACCATGGTAGTTGCAGACAAGCAGGCGGGCCTGCTCTCCCGCCTCGTGGCCCGAGAGCCGCAGTGGCTGCGTGGCTGCCCGCTCGCTCCAAAGCCGAGGGAGGCGGGTGGCGCTGGTCCTCCCCAGCGGGCAGCCCTGGACCAGGACGCGGCCAAGTCCCCGAGTCAGAGAGGGGCCACGTGGCAAAGCAGATGCTGTTTCCCTCTCAGACGTAGGAGGGGGTCAGGCGCTGTGCACTGAGCCGGCTGTGGCTGACCTCTCTCAGCCTCAGTGTTGGGGCTCCCCGTGTCTGAGCAGGGGCTCCCCGTGTGTCTGAGCTGGTGGCCGTGCTGACCACCTTCCCTCTGAGCGCCCCATGCAGTCGGCGCAGGGAGGAAGAGTCCACTCTGAGCAGCCAGGCCGCTCCCCCGCCAGTTGGGGCGGAGATCTGGAAGGGGGTGCTCAGGGTGGACGCCCCATCTCCATCTTCGACCCTCCTGGAGGGTCGCCTCTCTGGCCCACCGGACCTCCTCCTTCCTCGTCCCTCGCCCCGGGAGCCTCTCCCCCTCCCGTCCCACAGCGACACCCTCTCTCTGGGCTCGGGTTCTGAAACGTTCCAGCGCGGGCCCCGCACTGCCCTGCGCTGGTCCAGCGTGTGTCCGTGGGGCCGTGGCTCCCCACCCCTCCCGCCCAGCCAGCCCCGTCCCTCTGCCTGACCAGGCCTCTCCCCCTCTGTCCACAGGGTCCCCCCGGCCGACCAGGTCTTCCGGGGGCCGACGGGCTGCCCGGCCCCCCTGGGACCATGCTCATGCTGCCCGTGAGTACCCCGACTTGTGTTGGTGCGTGGCTGATGGGGGTGTGGCCAATGGGGAGTGGTCCAGGGCTGTTTCTGAGGAGGACAATCTCCTGGCCACAGACTGGCCCCACCATGTCCTAGAGTCAGGCTCCTGGCAGGGTGGGGGCACCTTTGCAGAGGAGGGGGCCCAGGGGTGCCCAGGCTGCCCCCCTCAGAGTGGGCAGAGGGAAGCTGTGCTCTCTGCCTGGTGTCAAACCCCCGTCGCCACCGGGACCTGAGTGGGCGTGCTTGCCAGCGGGTCCCCTGAGAGCTGGCCCTGCCCGTGACCTTGTGGGTGAAGGTCAGGGGGCCTCTCCTTCACGGGGAGCCCAGGCCTCGGCGCAGAGAATGTGGTTGGTCGGCGGGCACGGGAGGGGGCGGGGCAGCAGCTAAGAGGCTGCTGGGCACTGCCCGACGCTGGGGTCCAGGGTGGCACCCACATCAGAGCACCGGTGGTGACCCCCGTCTCACACCCACAGTTCCGGTTTGGAGGGGGCGGCGATGCCGGATCCAAAGGCCCCATGGTCTCCGCCCAGGAGTCCCAGGCTCAGGCCATCCTGCAGCAGGCGCGGGTGAGTGAGGCTACTCGGGGGGTGGGAACAGGGGGTACAGGCCAGGCCCCTGCACCAGGCGCGGGGGAGGGAGGGCGCTGGGATGGGGCACGCCTCTGAGCACGTGCACGCGTGGAGGACACGTGCCCACGCTGTGCAGCAGGGGCTGCTGCCAGCTCACTCCCAGGGCTGGGGCAGGGGAGCCGGGAAGGAGGTCAGCACGAGGCTCTGTGCACCCCGAGTGGAGGGAGTGCCCCCAAAGCGGGAAAGGCACCCACTTGGGTCCACCCCGCCTCCTCTGTCCCTGTCCCGTCATGGCTGGTGCTGGGAGCCCCAGAGGAGCTGAGGGGGTGATTCTGGGCTGTCTCCGAAGCTTCCCCCTGCCCCAGCCTCTCCTGCCCCAGCCCCTCCTACCCCAGTCTCCCCCTGCCCCAGCCTCCCCTGCCCCAGCCTCCCCTGCCCCAGCCTCCCCCTGCCCCGGCCACCACGCACCTCTCAGCGGCCTGTGTTCTCTTGCAGCTGGCGTTGAGGGGCCCGGCCGGCCCCATGGGTCTGACCGGCAGGCCTGGCCCGGTGGTAAGTCACCAGCGGGGAGCGGGGGCACGCGGGGAGGGTGGGGGAGCAGAGGGTGCCTTTAGTGTCACCACGCTGACGCTGGCGCTGGTGGGGAGCGGCCCTGGGCGGGGGGTCTGCGTGGGTCGGGGGCCGGGAAACCTCTGCGCGGGCACTGGTGGTGGCTTTGCCGGAGGCTCTGGGCTTCTTTCCTTTTGGGGGGTCAGCTGAGTGCAGTGTGTGGGCACCCCGGGGCCTGCAGAGGGGAGCCCGGGGACTGCACCCTGGGAGAGAGATGTGGTTACTGCCCTCTCCCTCCCCCCTGACCCCCGTTACACTCAGCACCCTCCCCGAGGGCCTGGCTCGGGTGCCCCCTTCGGCACCCTGCCTGGCTGGGGCCCTGGGATGTCCACACGCTGCCAGAGCCGCAGACTGCCCCCCCGAAACTCCCCATGGTCAAGTTCACCCCGAAGGTCACCGTGGCTCTGTGGCTCTGGTCCCCCCACTGTCCCCCGTTTCCATGGAAACGAGGAAGGGACCCAAACAATGAGCCCTGGTCCCCGCGGTCGGTCCGGTCCCAGGAGGCAGGGCTGGGTCGCCGCCCGCACAGGGAGCCCTGCCCCCGGGGGACCCCAGTCGTGCCTGCACCCCAGCCCCAGCCCCCCCCAGCCTTTCCCCCCACGCGTGCCTCAGCCAGCCGTGTCTCCACAGGGCCCGCCCGGGAGCGGAGGTTTGAAGGGCGAGCCGGGCGACATGGGCCCGCAGGTGCGTGGGCCCTCGGCTGGGCCTTTGGAGGGGGGTCTCTGGGTGTGGGAGGCGGCGACTTGGGCGGCAGAGGGGGTGCGGGGGTGGGGGAGTCCATGGGCATTGTCGCCGGGTGGGAAGCAGGAGGCAAATAGAAGTATCTGTGACTGCGGCGGGTGGAGGGCGGTGGCGGGCATTCCCTGCTCGGTCCTCATTCTGGCAGCGGGTCCCTCGCCCTGTCCCGGGGGTGGGCACCTTCCAGTTAGCCGCTGGGAGGACAGGCCTCAGGGACAGGAATTTGCATTTGTCTCTGAGACTCCTGGATGGGAACTGACCTTTGCCCTCTGACTTTGGACAGGGCCCCCGAGGGGTGCAGGGCCCGCCCGGTCCGACCGGAAAGCCTGGAAGAAGGGTGAGTGTTTCCAGGCCCCCAAACGGCTGGGTGCTGACGGGACAGCGGGGAGGAGGGAAGGGTCCGAGCCGTGGACCCTCCACGCCCTCCCAGCATCCGGGGCCAAAAGCGGTTAAATCCTGTGTCCCAGGCGAGGCCGTCCCCCTGCCCGACCCCCTCCCCGGCCAGCTGAGCCCACCGTGCCTCTGCCAGGACTCGCCTGCCTCTGCCTCTCGACCTCCTGGCCTCCCCAGCCCCGTCCTGAGCCTGAGCAGTTAGTTTAACAAACATTTTCAAAAATATGTATTTATTGACTTCAGAGAGGAGGGGAGAGGAAGAGAGAGGAACATCGATGAGGAGAGAGCATCATGGGGCATTGCCTCCTGCAGGCCCCAACTGGGGGTCCATCCTGCAGCCCGGTCTGTGCTCCGGCCTGTGCCCCGACCGGGAGCGGCACTGGACCTCCAGGTCCACAGGGCGAGGCTCAGCCCTGAGCCACTCAGCCGGCCTGATCGCCCGGCCCTTAGCTTGAATTCTGAGCGGCGGAAGGGTCTGTGCCGGGTGGACGTCAGGGACCCATCCCCCCTGAGTCTCGGCCAGCAGCCCCATCAGTGGACCTGGCCCCTTGCTCCCTATCCCCCTCTCCCCCGAGAGGTCCCCACTGTCACCTCATGCCATCCCTCCAAGCACAGAGGGGCACATGGCGTTGCCCTGGCTGGCCATCCGGGACGGCGAGGCCCAGGAGCAGAGACCCCAGCAGCGGCGGCCAGTTCTGGCCGGACTCTGGTTCTGGCCGCCTGGGCTGGGCCCTGTCCTTGGCTCCCCGGGAAGCCGCTGCTCGGTGCTGACCCCTGACCTCCTGTGTTCCAGGGCCGGGCTGGCAGTGACGGCGCGAGAGGGATGCCCGGCCAGACTGGCCCCAAGGTAGGCACCACGCATGACCCCACGAGTCCCAGCTGTGCATCGCGGTCCCCGTGCTGAGGGCGTGGCTGATGCGCCGGTTATAACGGCGGACGTGACCACGGGGACGAGGAGCGATGCTCACCCCCATTTGGGCCGGGTCTGGGGGGCGGGGGAGGTTCTGTGTGGGCCCCTCTGGGCTCTGGGCCCCGGCCTGTGCCCCTCTGGGACCCGGGTTGGTGGGTGAGTTTTGTGAGCACGTGTGGCAGTTTGGGTGGTGGATCTGCTCCTTTTGTGTGGGAGGAGAGCGGGAGGGGTGGCCTGGGACAGGAGGGGAGAAGAGGGGGTGGGGTTAGGGACCCAGGCCGGGGATAGGCGGGGCCCTGAGCAGCCTCTGTCCTCCCCAGGGTGACCGCGGCTTCGACGGGCTGGCGGGGCTGCCGGGAGAGAAGGGCCACCGGGTGAGTACCGGGGGGCAGGGGGGGCAGGGGGTGAGGACGAGGGAGGGAGGAGGGAGGGCGGAGGCGGGAGCGCCCAGCCCGAGGTCCCGGTGGCTGCGTGCGAGGCCTGAAGCCACAGGGACGTGAGGTGGACCAGCCCTCACAGCGTCCAGTCCTGGCGAGGGCCTCTCTGAAGGAGTGGGGAGCATATGAGGGGGTCGGTGGGTGTCTGGGGGCGTGCACGCCTGTGCCCCTGGGCAGGGTCCAGGGTGTCAGTCTGTGCAGGAGAGCCGGCCAGGCCTCCCTGCATCTCCTGCTGATCCCCTGGACCCCACAGGGCTGGTGGGGGGAGCTCCGTCTCAGAACCAGAGGGAGCCACGTGGGGGTGGGGGCAGCAGCGTGACCCGGCTCTGCTTGTTTCCAGGGTGACCCCGGTCCCTCGGGCCCGCCAGGCCCGCCCGGAGAGGACGGAGACAGGGTACGTACCGTGCCTCGCCGCCCTCCGCCCCTCCCTCGGCGCCGGGCAGGAGGAGCGCGTGTGCACGCCGCCGGTGGCGGGGACGCGGCGTGGGGAGAGTGGGCGAGGCGGGCGGGACCGTGGGAGCAGCTGCGGGGAGGGGGAGGGCAGAGGCGGGTGCAGGGGCTGCACCTGGGTGTGGGCTGGACACGCTGAAGCGTCCCTGGGCGAGGCCCTAGCGCCTGTCCCTGACCCCTGACCCCCGCTCCCCACAGGGTGACGATGGAGAAGTGGGGCCCCGAGGGCTGCCCGGCGAGCCGGTAAGTGACTGACCGGGTGGGCGGGATTCTGTGTCCTCACCGGGTGGGGGTTAGGGGGGAGGCGGCTGTAGGAGGGGCTCCCTCGGGCTGAACTGGGGACAGTCTTTGAACAGTAACAGCGGGGGACTCAGCCGGGATCCAGAAACAGATCTGGGGACCCCCCTGCAAGGGAAAGGAGGTGCAGTGGGAAGGTGGGAGCAGCTCTAGGGAGTCAGTCCCAGCCTTCTGGGGAAGGGGGGCCAGGTCCCTGAGGCTGGGGCGGGGGCCTGGCTGCAGTCATGGGGGGGCGTGCAGGGTCACGGGGAGGGCGTGCTCGGTCACCAGGCTCACCAGCCCCGGCCGAGTCCGCATCACCTGTGCTCTCCTCTTTCAGGGGCCACGGGGTCTGCTGGGGCCGAAGGGTCCTCCGGGACCCCCAGGACCTCCTGTAAGTCCTGCCACCGGCTTGTGCGTCTCCCCCTCCCCCCATAAACCCCTTCCCGTCCACCCAGCAGCCCCATCGGGCATTCAGGCAGCGGCTCACCACGCTGACCGCCGGCACGCTCACCCAGGGCGGTGGGCGGGCAGCCAGAGTGGGATACCCATGCGGGTGGGGGTGGTGGGTGTTGGCGGCCCAGAGCCAGCAGCGTGACGGCCTGTCCTCACACACACGCGTGCGCTGTTAGAAGCACGGATCCGGGTGCCACGTGCCCCCTGCTGGACGGCACTTCCCGCAGCTTCTGGGAGTTCTGGGAGGAGGAGGAGCCCAGGTTCCATCCACCCTTCTCGGCCCGTCCACCCTCCCGGCCCCTCAGCCCTGGGCTCACCTGCTTCCCGGGGACGCTGGGCCGGCCCCACACACCCTGGGGCCCGGAGCCCTGTACCCCGGGTCCATCAAGACCTCAAGACTTATTGGGGCCAAGGCCGTGCCCTGTGCCACGGGGGGACGGGCCCAGCGCGTGGAGTGGGCTTTCCCGGGTGCGAGCCTTCTCCCACACTCACTCCCTCTCCCATCTCCCCAGGGTGTGACGGGCATGGACGGCCAGCCGGGCCCCAAAGGAAACGTGGTAAGTCTGCGGGGTCCCGCCCCCCAGCCTCAGGGCAGTCCCCAGGCAAGGCGTGCCCAGCCAGGCCAGGGCGAGGTCACCCCCAACCAGACGGGCTGTGGGGAGGGGGCCCTGGTGGGCAGCCCCAAGGGAGAGTCCATGCCAGCTGGGGGCCGGTCAGCCCGGTGTGGGGGATCTCTCCTCACTGTGGGGGCGTGAGGAGCCCCCAGGTCCCACCCGCCCCTGTGTGGTCTCGGGGTGTGGCTGACTGGCGTGGCGAGGTGGGACTTCCTGCCGTGCATGCCTCTGGCCAGTCGCTCTCACCTGCTGCCCGGCACGGTCTGGGCTGCAGTGATCAGAGTAAACGGGAGCTCGGCCAAGGTCGGAGCCTTGCAGGCACTCGTGTGGGCCCCAGCCTGTCCCGTCACCGCCTCCTGGGCGCATGCGTCGGGCATGAGACAGACTGGAAGGACAGAGTCCAGGAGAGGGCGCCCAGGCCCCCAAAGAACAGACCCCTGTTCACCTCCAGAGCCCCCCTCAGTGCCTCTGCTTTCGTTGCCTGCAGGGTCCCCAGGGAGAGCCCGGCCCCCCCGGACAGCAGGGCAACCCCGGGGCCCAGGTAAGCGCGTCAGCGGGTTTGGGGGCAGCGGGAGGCGAGGCTTCAGTGTGGAGTCTGGGCCCCCGTCCACTGAGTCCCCACTGCTGGCCGCCCAGGGGCCTGTGCCTGGAGGGGGCCTGGAACCGGGCCGGTGCCAGAGGAAGTGGGGGGCGATGGAGGGGAGGTGGGCGAGGGGTGGGGAGGTTCCCAGCCACCGGTTTCTGACCTTCCGCCTGCCCTTCCCCTTCCCCTTCCCCTTCCCCTTCCCAGGGTCTTCCAGGCCCCCAGGGCGCCATCGGGCCTCCAGGAGAGAAGGTAGGGGGGCTGGGCTGGGCGTAGGGTACCCTCGTTTGCTTGGGGGGTGCGGTCCAGGCCGGGGAGGGGCGCTGGGCATCGCCAGCTGGGGCTGTGAGCCTTTGTCCTCCCAGAGTGGGGGAGCTCAGAGCACCCAGGCCAGAGGCCGTGGATCTTTGTGGTTCTCTGACTTAGAAATTGGCTCCCTCATTCATTCATTCCCTCACTCATTCATTCACTCTCTCCCTCATTCATTCACTCTCTCATTCACTTACTCTCTCATTCATTCACTCTCACTCACTCATTCATTCACTCTCTTGCCTTGTATAGGGTGACCCGATTAGGAAGAAGAGTAAATATGGGTGTCCACTAAATTTGAACCTGGCCAGGACTGCCCCCACCTGGGGTCCCGCCCCCACCTGGGGTACTGCCCCCACCTGGCCGGGCATTTGTTCCAATTGCAACACCCGAAGGCCCTGGGGGCAGCGAAGGTGCTGGAAACTTCCAGGTCACCGGCCGGGGATTGCCTCTGAGCATCCCTTTCAGCACACGGCCTCTGAGCAGAGAGAGAGAGGTCCCGTGGGCGGGCAGGGCAGTGGGCAGCTGGGGAGCCCGGCGCTGGCTCACGGGTCTGCTCTGTTCTAGGGTCCCCTGGGGAAGCCGGGCCTCCCGGGAATGCCGGGCGCCGACGGACCCCCGGTGAGTACTCTTGCTCGCCGCCCCCCCCCCCCTTCACGGCCCACCCCTGCCCGGGAGCTGGGTCCCCGAGCTGGACGCTCCAGAGGCCGGGGCCTGGGGCACGCTTCCCAGAACGCGTTTCTCCCCAGGGGTGGTGACTCAGGAGCGGGGACCTGGTGACTGGCCGGGCGCCATGGGCTGTGGGGACCCGGCCTCCAGCTCCCTGCAGGAGGCGGGGCTGCCGCAGGCGGGGGCACGTGTCCCCGAGTCTGAAAGGAGGAGGCGTGTGTGTGTGTATTTTGGGGCTCGCGCGCCGGGAAGGGTGCTGAGCGGGAGCCTGGCCGTGGGTGAGCACAGCGGTGGAGCACCAGGTGCCAGATCCGTGGGTGGGCGAGGTGCAGGTGACGTCAGGCCGGCCTGGGAAACGGGGCGCCTGCCACCCGCTCTGCACGGCGCTGGCGGGGGTGCGGGGGTCTGTTATTTTTGTCTTTCTGGAACATTCAGTTGGGGACGCGTAGCCCGTTTCAGAAAGCAGGATTAACGGTGTAATTATTTTTTTTTGTGTGTGTTTTTATTTTTATTTTTTACAGGGAGGAAGGGAGAGGGATAGAGAGTGAGAAACATCCATGAGAGAGAGACATCAATCAGCCGCCTCCTGCACGCCCCCCACTGGGGATGTGCCCGCCACCAGGATACATGCCCTTGACCGGACTCAAACCCGGGACCTTTCAGTCCGCAGGCCGACGCTCTATCCACTGAACCACACCGGTCTCGGCTAACGGTGTCATTATTCGGCACGGGGCCTTCAGGGCCTTTGTCACCGGCAGGGGCAGACGACACAGGGGCGCTTTGAGGCATCCCTCCCCGCCCTGTGCCCCTGGGCACCGGGCGAGGCGGGAAGGGAGGCGGAAAGCAGCCCCTTCGCAGAGCAGCACCACCCCGTCCGTGGCTGCGCGGCCTCGGGGGGCTCTTGGGTCTCTGCCCCCCGCTGCTTTGGTTCTGGCTTTGGCTGGAGGAGGAAGGAGACTTGGGGAGTCAGAGGCGTGTCCGCAGCTCCTGGAGGGGGACACGGTGGCCGCGCCGCGCCTCGGAGGGATGTCCCGGGGCTGGCGACCAGGTTCCCCGCCTCCCAGGACCCAAGGACGCGGTCTGGCAATACTGAAGGAGCCCATGTCACGCCCGCGAGGCCTGCTCGCCGGTGGCGGCGGTGTATAGAGTGAGGGGACAGGAGGTTCCGGGTCCCCCTCCCCGCGGCCAGCCCCGAGGCGGGGAGAGGGGCGCCCGGAGAGGGGTTAAGTTTCTTTGTGTTCGCCGAGCTGCGTGCGATGAGCACGTGCCGCTTTTTAATCAGGGAAGTCCCCCCAGAGCGAGGACTTAGGCTTCACTTGCCCCTGAGAGAAGGAGTTTGGGGGCTCGTCCTGGAGTTGGGGGGCAGCCCACAGCGGGAGGGGGCGGCCTGGGCATCCCTGGCCCTGTGTCTCCTCCCGCTCCTCTGCCGTGCGAACACATTTACACATCACTTTGTCTCCCTCTTCCTCCCCACACCCCCCGCCCCAACAGTCAGTCTCCTTCTGTAAACACCACTGCTATGTCCCCAAAGCCGGGCCCTCGCCGGCGTCGGCCCTGGACTGAAGGGTCCTGGGTAGTGATTCTGTCTGGGGCGCCTGCCTCCATTGCAGGCTGGACCCCAGCCCTGGTCGGGGCTCCTGTGGGAGGCGACCCATCGCGGTGTCTCCCTGACACCCCTGTTCCTCTCTCTGTGATCCTCCCTCTGTGATCCTATCTCCCTGCCACTCTCTCCAAAACTCAGGGGGGAGGGGCCTCGGGTGAGGATTAGCCCAAACCAGGAGAGGAGCGGGCTCCGTTTCGGGCACAGCGGCGGCCGCTCAGGGCGAACGTTCGTGGGTCAGGCGGCTTCGGGCGCTGTCCCGAGGGCGTGTCCATGCCCGTCTCCCGGTGACAGCCTGTCTCCCTGGAGATGAGGGCTCTCTTGCCCCCCCCCCCCGCCCTGAGGGACTAGGAGGTGACCTAGAGCACATGGCCGGTGGTCACTGTCCCCACCTGCCTGCGTGGATGGCCGCTGGTGCCGGTGGGGGCCTCGGACCGTTAGGCCTGCAGCCCAGCTGTGGGTGTGGGAATGGGGTCCCCTCCCCGTGGCCGCCCCCGGGGCCTGGCTTTGCTCCCATTTCGCAGAAGCAGCCGCCGAGGTCAGCGGCCGAGGGACGGGCCGGGGCCACGCCGCTGGGAGGGCCCGCGTGTGCTCGGGGCTGTGGTCCTGGCCTCCGCTCCGTGTGTGCATGTGCATGCATGTGTGCGTGCATGCGTGCGTGCATGTGTGTGCGGGTGCATATGTGTGTGAGTGTGCATGTATGTGCGTGCGCTGGGAAGGGAGTGGGCGGGACCTGGCAGGTAGGCTCTGACTCTCACACTACAGGGCCCCCCCACACAGGGGGAGGGAGGGGCACCTCACTGACTAATGCGGCTTCTCTTTCCCACAGGGGCACCCTGGCAAAGAGGGCCCCCCCGGAGAGAAAGGAACGCAGGTGGGTGCAGGTGCAGGTGCAGCCGCGCTCCGGCCTCAGCGCCCCCTGCAGGCCTGGGAGGGGCGGGGCAGCTGCACCCTCTCCCTGTCGTGGGACACCCCCACCCCCCGGGAGCGGGGTCCTCCCCTCACCCCCCTTGGTTTCTGCACGTGGGGGTGTGGGTGCAGCCGACCTGACCTGCAGACACGGGGGCTCCTCCTGACCATCGACAGTGTGTGTGGAGCCCACGTCGTGGGTGAAAGCCGGTGGGGTTTCGGGGTGTCCTGAGCCCCTGGGACCTCCCACTACTGTTTGTGGCGAGAGTCCGCCTCTGCCCCCTGCCAGCTCCCGGCCCCCAGGCCCCATTGCTCCCCCAGCTATGGGCCTGGCAGCAAGGCCTCTGGCCGTTAAAGGACCCCCTTCCGTGGGCGGCCAGCCTGCCCCTCCTCCCAGCCCCAGGGACGGGGTGCACAGCGTGGGCACCTGCCTTATGTCTTCTTGTGGCCCCTGCTGGGGGGGGGGTCTGGCCAAAGGCCCCCGTGTGGGCGGGACACCGCCAGGCCCCGCCCCTGAGTGGAGCTGATGGTCTCTCGCTTGGTTGCAGGGTCCCCCTGGCCCCCAGGGCCCCATCGGCTACCCCGGCCCCCGAGGAGTCAAGGTGAGGCTGGCACTGGGGTCGGCAGGGGTCAGGGCTGGGGCTGCCGGCATGCGTGTCTGCTTTGGGGAATTCCTCTGTGGTCCCCCTCCCTGCTGACCCCCCGAGCAGCCCGTCCCCCAAGTCTGCGTGTGGACCTGGGCCCGGCCTGGGTCCGAGCAGGGCGGGGAGTGAGTGGCGGAGCCGGGAAGGGCAGCTTTGGAGCCGGGACCGTCCCGGTGCAGGTGTGATGAGAAGGATGGGGGACGGTGCCTCCTGGGCCATGGGCTCCTCACTGGGACTGATACGGAGGCTGGGCTGGTGCCTGTCTGTCTGTCCGAGCCCGTCCCTCAGTCTCTCCCTCTGGTCTCCGCCCGGGTCCTCGGGGGAAGGGCCAGGACTGCCCAGTTGGCTCGGAGTTCGTGCCCCAGGAGGCCACTGGCAGCCGAGGGCCACGGGAGGTGGCCGCCTCCTGCTCAGACGCCAACATGGGGACGGGGCTGTCTGTGGGAGGCGGCTAAGCTCATGCCTCCGTGCCGAGCGCTCGGCCCCGTGTCTTGCGAGGCTCCGAGGTGTGAGCGCTCCCCTCCCCGTGTCTGTGCAGGGGGCAGATGGCATTCGCGGTCTGAAGGGCACGAAGGGCGAGAAGGTGAGTGTCCCTCCTCCCTGGCGCCCCTGCCCACCCACAGCTGGGCCCCTCGTATCAGGTCTCCGGCACCCGCTGGCACCCGCTGGCACCCCTGGCACCGCCAGTCCCCAAAGCGTGCAGCTCCCCAGGCGGGACAGACCTGTGTCCCTGGCGCCTCGGGTCCTGCTGGTCCTCAGCCAGCCCCGGGGGCAGGACCCGCCTCCCCACCCCGGGCGATGCCCATCCCGTCAGAGAGGAGGCCCAGGCAGATCCACCCTGTCCCCCTGGCCCTCAAGCTCCGTCCCTGGGAGGGCAATGCATGGACACAGGGCACAGGGGGCAGGGGGCGGCCTCGGACCCTCCCTCCAGCGTGCCCAGCGCGGCGCCGGGGCCCAGCGGCCGGGGCGGGGGACGTGGGCTGGGGAAACGTGCACGTGTGAGGATCATGGGGGGGTTCTGCACGGAGACCCATCGCTCTCCCGTGGCGCAGGGCGAAGACGGCTTCCCGGGGTTCAAAGGGGACATGGGCATCAAGGGAGACCGGGTGAGTATCGGCAGGAAGGAGCACTGCCCTGTGGGGGGGGCGGGGTGTTTGGGGTCCCGGGCAGCTTCTGGGGGGAGTGGGAGGGGGATGGGGGACGCCTCTGGAGATCCCCGGTCCCAGGCAGGGCCCCCTCCTTCCCCCGGACCCGAGGCCTGGGGCTCTCCGCCTCCTGCAGCGCTGCGCTCTCTTTGGTGTTACCCTCCGGTGACGGTCCCCTGTGCTCCCCTGCCCTCGGGCCCGCACCTGCCCCGGTGCTCGTGGGGACTGGCTGCTGGGGGGTCCTGTGAGGGGTGCGCTCGGCGGGCCCCTCACCGTCTCTTTCTGACTCGCAGGGGGAGATCGGCCCCCCGGGCCCCCGCGGGGAGGACGGCCCCGAAGGCCCCAAGGGGCGCGGCGGTCCGAATGGCGACCCCGGGCCTCTGGGCCCCTCCGGGGAGAAGGTACGTGGCGCAGGGCGCGGCCTTTCCTGCGGACAGACGGCTGTTTCCATGGCCTTGGGCACGGGCTGGGGCTGGGGCTGGGTCAGGCTGAGCCCCACACACACGTGGCTGTGGTTCCCGATGCGGCTCAGTCCCCTCACTTCCTCCTGCCGCTCCAGCCACCTCCACCCCGCACACTGGTGACGGATCCGCCCCTTCCCCTCCCCCTCCCCCCTATCCCCCCGAGTGTGTCCGTGGCACCTCTCGGCCCGGGGCTCCTCTCCCAGGGCTCCAAGCTCCCTCTGAGCTACAGCCCAGCCGGTCTCTCTCCGTGTGCAGAGCCTTATGCCTGCCCTGTGCTCCCACCTCCCCACTCAGCACCCCCAGATATGGCCCCCGGGAATGCCCCTCCTGTAATGCCCCCTGGGGGCTCCCTTCCCAAGAATGCCCCCCCCCGTAATGCCCCCGGGAGCGCCAGGCAGGGGCTCCGGTGACGACCGTGCCCTTCAGATGGAGAAGCCGTGCGGCCACCTAACCCGGCGCCTTCTCTCCGCAGGGAAAGCTCGGCGTCCCGGGGCTCCCGGGCTACCCTGGACGACAAGGGCCAAAGGTACCGTACGACCGGGTCCCCCCTCCCCGCCCTGGGCACGTGCATAGCGAAGGGCTCTCCCCTCTGTCCCTGTGCTCCACGCGGGGCTCTGGGGTGACATAGCTGGATCTAGGACTCCGGGGGGTGTGATTGCATTCGTCCCTGGCTCGGCAGCCGCGTGCTGTATCTAGCGCGGTCCCGGGAGACAAAACGTGACGACAGGTGCCGAGAGCGGTGTCCCCAGCGAGACTCACACGTCGTCGCGGGTTAATCTTAGTTGTGGGTGTGCCCTCTTCTTCGGAAAGGGACTGTTTGAGGACATGGCCGTGGAGAGGGGGGTGTGCAGGGAGTGGGGAGGGGAACACGGTCTGGACTCCGTTGTGGTTTGTAGATTTGAGTCTTTGCGATGCTTTGGAAATGTGCGTGAAGTGGGTGCAGGTGGATTATGGGTGGTGGGTGGATGATGGGTGGATGGATGGATGGATGGATGGATGATGGATGGGTGGATGGATGATGGGTTGATGGATGGTGGTGGGTAGATGATGGATGGATGGGTGGATTGATGGATGATGGGTGGGTGGGTGGATGATGGATGATGGATGTTGGGTGGGTGGGTAGTGGGTGGGTGGGTAGTGGATGGTA
The DNA here is from genome assembly GCA_004026805.1 of Lasiurus borealis. NCBI lineage: Eukaryota > Metazoa > Chordata > Mammalia > Chiroptera > Vespertilionidae > Lasiurus > Lasiurus borealis. The sequence goes on along the minus strand of PVJN01028226.1, from coordinate 12,233 downwards.
GATGGTGGGTGGATGGATGGATGATGGATGGATGATGGATGGTGGTGGATGGGTAGTGGGTGGTGGGTGGATGGTAGGTGGAGGGTGGATGGTGGGT
>PVJN01028226.1:0-12036 GCA_004026805.1 Lasiurus borealis | reverse complement strand
GGATGGATGATGGATGGTGGGTGGATGGATGGATGATGGATGATGGATGGATGATGGATGGTGGTGGATGGGTAGTGGGTAATGGGTGGATGGTAGATGGAGGGTGGGTGGTGGGTGGTGGGTGGTGGATGGAGGAGTGTGTGTGTGGGAGGCTGGGGACACACAGGTGCACCACCCCCCTCCGGCTCACACAGCAGAGCGCGCTCTGGCCCGGCCTCACCCCTCCTCCCTCCCCCTCTCTTTCAGGGCTCCATCGGGTTCCCGGGGTTTCCGGGCGCCAACGGAGAGAAGGGCGGTCGGGTAAGGACCGCGGGGCCCGCCGGGCGGAGGCTGTGCCGGGCCGGGTGTAGCGGGTTATTGTTCAGGCGGCTGAGGGCCCGGAGCTCCGCTCCTTCCCGCGGACGTCAGAGACGGGAACACAGTTCCGGGTGCCAGGACGTGGGGGTCGGGGCCTGTCCAGTCCACGGCTCCACGTGCCTCGGGGCGCTGCCTTTACCAGGCTTAATGCCGTTGCTTCTAGAACCATCTCCCCCCCTACACACACACCCACAGCACCTCTGCTCCCGGAGGTTTAGGAAACGCAAACCCCACGAGAGCCTCAGCCCCTGAGGAGACGCGGGCACCGGGCACAGGGCTGGCGTGTGAACCGACAGGGGCTGTCTGCCGCCGCTGAGATGCAGTGGCCACACCCTGCCCTGCGGGGACCCATCATGGGGTGTTCCGTCTCCTCATGAGTGCCGCCCTGGGAGGGGAGGCTCGGAGGGAGAGGGAGGGAAGGGGGAGGCAGCCGCTTGGAGGAGAGAAACCGGGTACCCGCTGAGCATCCCTCAGACCTCAGCACACTCCCGCCTCCTGCAGAGGGAGCACAGCTCCAGGCCCAACCTCCCTTCGAGGCTCCAGCTAAAACCAAGACAAGGGTTGAAACCGGTTTGGCTCAGTGGATAGAGCGTCGGCCTGTGGACTGAAGGGTCCCAGGTTCGATTCCGGTCAAGGGCATGTACCTTGCTTGTGGGCACATCCCCAGTGGGGGGCATGAAGGAGGCGGCTGATCAATGTTTTTCTCTCTTATCGATGTTTCTCACTCTCTGTCCCTCTCCCTTCCTTTCTGTAAAAAATCAATAAAATGTATTTTAAAAAATAAAACCAAGATAAGGGGCCGGCCGGCCTGGCTCAGGGGTTGAGCCTCGACCTAGGAACCAGGAGGTCAGGGTTCAACTCCCGGTCGGGGCACAGGCCCGGGCTGCGGCTCCATCCCCAGTGGGGGGCGTGCAGGGGCAGCCGGTCCACGGTTCTCTCTCCCCGTGGATGAGTCCATCTCTCTCCCCCTCCCCTTCCTCTGGGAAATCGGTAAAAATGAACCAAAACAAACAAAGATGAGGCTTCCGTAGGAGAGGCCGCCCCCGGCGGTGGTGGCCACGGACTGAGCGCCCCTCTTCTGTTCCAGGGCACCCCTGGGAAGCCGGGACCACGGGGGCAGCGCGGCCCGACGGTAACCGCCCCTCTGGGTCGAGGGCTGCAGAAACGGGGGCGCATGGTGGGGCGGAGGGAGGCGGGTAGAGGCGGGAGAGAGGCGGGCTAGGAGCTGGGGGTGAGCTGACCTTTCCCCTCTCCCTCTGCAGGGCCCCCGGGGCGAGAGGGGCCCGCGGGGCATCACGGGGAAGCCTGGCCCCAAGGTACGTTCCGGCTCCCGTGGGGGCTGCCCTACCGCTCGGGGCGCCTGGGGGTCCTCGGGGCTCTTTTCGGGCGAAACAAGACCAAGAAGGACGTTGGGGGGCGTTTAGGAAGGAGCTGGGCCCCCACGGCCTTGGGACAAGCTGGGTCGGATTGAATCCAGGCTGTGGGCAGGGGGGCGGGGGGCAGGGTTGGAGCGCCCCCCGCCCTGGAGGCCACGCCCCTTCTGCAGGGAGGCTGTTCTCTGGGGAAGGGGTGGGGGCTGCGGAGAAATCGCTGCTGGGCCCTAAAGGGAGTCCTCGCTGCTCCCGGGAGAGCATGCCCCCGCCCGCCCCCCAGAGCAGCGAGGGGCGTGGACAGAGCTCTAAGGGCAGGGCGTGGAGTGACCATGGCCACACAGCCCTCCGTCCTGGCCTGGACGTGGCCCCAAAGCCCCAGGCCCCACTGTGCGCCACGCACTGCCCTCAGGGGCTGGGTGCGACCGGTGGGAGGAGCTGTGGGTGCCAGGATGGTCCCCGTGCCCTCCCGGGAGAGCCACCACCGCTGCCAGGGCCTGTGGGGGTGAGGGTGAGGGAGAAGATGAGGGTGAGGGTGAGGGTGAGGCTGGTCTGGCAATGGCCCGGGTCCGGTCTCCTTGGCTGGCTCAGCCTCGGTCCCACTGTGGGAGGCTGACCCCCCGGGAGTGTCCCAGCTGTGACGGCTGCTCAGTGTCCGCTGTGTGTGCAGGGCAGGTGGCCTTCGGGGGCGTGGACTGGGGTCCAGCGCTCTGCTCTGTCCTGAGGGGGCTGACAGCAGGCACAGGGGGTGGTGGTGAGAGGGCACGGGAGGGGTGGGTGACAGGGCACAGGGGGGCAGTGACCCTGGCCGTGGCAGGGCTCCGGGTGGACAGTTACAGTCGGACGGTTACTACAACCCCCGTGCTTTCCTGCTCCCTCCAGGGCAACTCCGGAGGCGATGGCCCGGCTGGCCCGCCCGGTGAACGGGTGAGCACCCCCCTTCCTGGGGCCCTCGGGTGGCAGGGGAGGGGCAGCGGGCCCGGAGCCGGGTCCTCTCTCAGGGGCAGCCCCATCCACCTGGCCTGGTCTGGGCGGTGTGGGAGGACTGGGCCCCTGGGAACCGAGCTGCACGGGGGACTGACCCTGTGACCGGCCTCCTAGGCCCCAGACTGCACCTCCGTGAGGCCCGGTGAGGGGGGCCTGGAGCTGCTGGAGCCGAGGGTGGGGAGTGCAGGCACCGGGCCGTGCAGAGAGCCGAACCCCGAGGCCTCGGGAAGACCCGAGGCCGCTGACCTCACACTGACCCCTCTCTGTCCCCAGGGACCAAACGGACCCCAAGGACCCACGGGCTTTCCTGGACCCAAGGGCCCCCCTGTAAGTAACACGGGATTTTCCGGGGCCACACGGCCTCCACGTGGGCGGTGGGTCCGCGGGCGGGAGCCTCCGGCACAGGCTGCGTCCACCTGACCCTCCTGCGCGGAGAGGGGGGGAATGGGAATAGGGGGAGCCGCGTTGGGAGGCGTGAACCCCCTTTACCTCTGGGCCGTGGACTTTCCAGGCCGGGTTCTGCATCAGGCCTGGGGGTCTCCCCTCCAGCCTGCCCCCATCCCCACGGGCCCTCCTGTCGCCGATCAGCAGAGCTGTGTTTACGGGGACACCGTCCTCGCCCTGACTGGGGACATGAGCAATGCCCCACCTCCAGCCCCAGCCCCTTCCCATCCCGTGGCTGGACTGGGGGACCCCGTGTGGGGGGCCCAGCTCCACGCAGGAAGGAAGACCCGTCTAGTGGGGACCCCGGGGGGGCTGTGGTTAGGAAGGAGCCGACCTCTGACCCTGACAGGCCTGGCCGCGTGCACCTGACCTCCCATGGGCTGGGCCTCAGGGAGATGCTGACCACTCCTGCCTAGTTCTCCACCACCCCCTCCCCCTGAGGTGGCAGCAGCGTGACCTCGGGCAGCTGCACGGGTTCGAGGGACGATGCCGGGGCCAGGCTCCTGTGTGGCACGTGGTCACCCTGACTGCCAGCGACCCCCTGGGAAAGGAAGCGGCTCCTCAGAACTGAGCGCCACCCCCTCTGCTTCCCCCCAGGGACCCCCCGGCAAGGACGGGCTCCCAGGACACCCCGGCCAGAGAGGCGAGACCGTGAGTATCGCTGGGGGCACGGGCAGGTCGGGCCTCGACCCCCCACCAGCCGCCTGCCGCTCGGGGGAGGGTGTCAGCCTGGGGAAGGCCCCCCAGGTCCGTCCTCCTTCCTGGGGTGAGGCTGTCTGGGGAGAGCCACGCAGGCCAGCCCCACGTGACAACGTCTCTGTGCAGAAGGTGCGCGACCGCCCAGGTCAAAGGTCACATGTAAAGGCCACGGGCACGCTGAGCATGTGCGGGGGGGCCCCCCTCCCCCCCTCCAAACAACTCGGTGCAGGGCCTCGAGCTGCCGCTCTCCCGCCGGACGCAGTGGCTCCAGGACCGGCTGCTGCTCGGCTGTTTCTCGCTGTAAAACCCAGAGAAGGCCCTGGCCGGTGGCTCAGTGGTTAGAGCACCGGCCCGTGCACCAAAGGGTTGAGGGTTCGATTCCCAGGCAAGGGCACGTCGTACCTGGGCTGCAGGTTCCATCCCCGGCCCTGATGGAGGTGCCTGCGGGAGGCAACTACTCAATGTCTCTCTCACATCCGTGTTTCTCTCTCCCTCTCCCCCTTCCCGCCTCCCTTCCACGCTCTCTAAAATCAATGGTGAGGATTCCCCAAAACAAACTGACCAACCAGAAATCCCGGAGGAGGGCGGGGGCCTGGCTCCAGCGCTGGCTGTCCAGCCGGGTCCTTCCGGTCGCGGGGCTGACCACAGGGGGGTCTGGAGGGCCCTTTACCTGCATGCTGCTGGCCAGCCGCTGGGCCTTCAAGGCTGACCTCCGACCTCGCCTGCCCTTAGTGATGCCCATTTCGGGCCAGGGCATCAAGGCTGACCTCCGACCTCGCCTGCCCTTAGTGATGCCCATGGCGGGCTGGGCATCTGGAGGGCGAAGGCCCTGCCACTTCCAGTTGTGAGAAAAGCGGGGAATGTCCTGCCCGCGAGCCAGTGGGGACTCGGTCCAGCTTCACGCTGTGTCCCCGGTGGACGAGTCCCTGGTGGGCGTGTCCCAGCAGTGGCTGTGGGAACACCGTGACCTTGAGCTCACCAGTGACCTTGCGGCCGGCCAGCTCCGGCGGCCGCACTGGGATGGGGTGGAGGGGCCGGAGGGCGGCGCTCTCCTCTCTCCCAGCGCCTCCCGCGGGTCGGCTCTCTGCCGGGCCCAGCACGCTCGGGCGGCCTCCTGCACGGGGGGCGGCGTGGATGCCTAGTTTAATCTCCCCTTGGTGCCGCTGCTAACACTCCCTCTGTCTCGGGCGCGCTGTCATGGAGCCTTATTGACCGGCCCTCCCCGCGCTCCGCGGTGCAGCGTGGCGGCTGACAGACGGAAACTGCTCTGCTCCTCGGTTTGCGAGGAAAATGAAAAGGTCGCGTCGGAGCCGTGCGGGTTTCGCAGAGCGCGGCCTCCCTCCCTCCCTCCCTCCTTCCCTCCCTCCCTTGGGCTGCCCTGGGGAGAGGCTGGCGAGTGGCCGCTGCCTGTCCAGGCTGGGCGCGTGCCCGGGGGCGCAGGGCACCTGCTCCAGACCCCCCTCTGACGGGGCTGCCTCCTGGGAGCCCAGAGGCCTCCTGGGTGCAGCTCTGTGCTTCTTTTAAAAATAGAAGCAGCCCTGGCTGGTGTGGCTCAGTGGCTAGAGCTCCGGCCTGCAGACCCAAGGCTCCTGGGTTTGATCCTGGTCACGGGCACCTGCCTTGGTCTCAGGGTCCGCCCCGGCCCGGGCCCTGGTCAGGGCGCGTGCAGGAGGCCACCATTCCAGGTGTTTCCCTCCCGTCGATGTTTCTCTCTGCCTCTCCCTCTCCCTCCCCCTCTCTCTAACCATCCATGGAAAATATAATAAAAATACACACAGCAGCAGACACGGCCACTTCTCCTCCCGAATGTGGGCCCAGCCCCTTGCTTCGGAGAGGGAGAGGGAGAGAGAGAAAGACATCCATGATAAGAGAGAATCAGGGATCAGCCGCCTCCTGCACGCCCCACACTGGGATGGAGCCCGCCACCCGGGCTTGTGCCCTGACTGGGAATCGAACCTCAGCTCCTGGCGCCTGGGTCCACGCTCAGCCCCCGGGGTGGCACCGAGTGGCCGTGAATGGTTTTAAAATTCACAAAGGCACAGGCCGGGGCAGCATGAACCTGCCGTGTCGGCTTCGTGGCCTTCGTGAGCCCGGGCAGAGGCGGAGCGAGGGAAACGGGTCCTCTCCAACGAAGGGGGACACGTGGGCTGGGACCGGGTGGGGGCTTGTACCCCCGGGGGAACTGCACCAGCGGCGGCGGTGGGTGTAGGGGGCCCTGGGGGGAGGATAAGGCCGCTGCACCGTCTCAGCGGGCGACTCTCTTCACAGGGTTTCCAAGGCAAGACCGGCCCCCCAGGACCCCCGGGCGTGGTCGGCCCTCAGGTGAGATGCAGTGCCTTCCCCGTGTCACCTGTGCATGTGAACACATACACGCATGCACACACACACATGTGAGAGGGCCCACGGCATGGCACCAGGCAGCGGCCCCACACACACACACCCCTCTACCCCCCCGCAGTCCGCTTTGGGCCTCTCCTTCCTGGGTTTTGGCTGGAAGGGGGGTGGCCACGCCACGTGAGGGTGCAGGTGAGGGTGCGGGCGTGCCAGGGGCCCTGGGCCTCTGTGCCAAGCTGTCCTTAGACCGAGGACGGGAGGCGGCCCCTCCTCCCCGCCCCCCTCCCGGGCGCCCCTTGCAACGCGAGGCTGACGCCGCTCTCCCCACAGGGCCCCACGGGAGAGACCGGCCCCATGGGCGAGCGCGGCCACCCCGGGCCCCCGGGCCCCCCGGGCGAGCAGGGCCTGCCGGGCCTCGCCGGGAAAGAAGGGACCAAGGTGAGTCGCTCCGACCCTCCGCGCCGGCCCGGGCTTCCCCCGGGATCCGTGGTCGGCAAACTGCGGCTCACAAGCCACACACGGCTCTGTGGCCCCAGACCACGGCCTGGGCGCGTCTGTGTGGAAGCAGTGGCGGGAGAAGAAGCTTAAGGTTAAACAATGTGGCTCTCAGAAGACATGTCCACCGTTGTGTGTTTGGCTCTGTGGACAGCTGACATTCCACGTGTCACTCAGGAAAATGGGAAGGGAGGGCTCTGTGGACCGATGAGTGTGCCGGCCGCTGCCGCAGGTGGTCTGTTTCCTGCGTCATTTCTCAGACAGGCCCCCCGCCCCTCCCCATGTCAGCCCCCTGCCCTGACCCTGCACCCCCGCCCCCTGCTGCTGGCTTACAGAGGGCAGGGCCTGACTTACCCAGCGTGGGCCTGTGCATTGGGGGCCCCGAAGTCCCTGCCCTCTGCCCGGGGCAGTGTCCTGTCTGCAGCTCCTCCCCGGCCGTCACAGCTGCTCCCGGCGACATAGGAAATGCCCTGGCCCTGCATTGCCACGTCCTCTGGAGAGCGGCCCTTTAAACCACCCCCCCCCCGCACCCCTGAGGGACAGCAGAATAGACACCGAGGACAGGAGGGTGCCTTCCCACCTTCCCTCCCGGCCCGGCGCTGCGTCCCTTGTTCCAGGGAAGCCCCCCAGCTGGGCGCCCGGGTGAGGGGAGTCTGTGGGTGAGCGTAGACAGTAGCCCCTCCCTTCCCGCTTTCCCGAGTGACACGAGGAATGTCAGCTCTCCCGCCTTCTACACGCCACACGCAAGGCGCCAACTTAACGATAAAGTCAAGTACGGCCACAGGAGAAACGCTGAGAATATTGCAGGCGTGTGTGTGTGTGTGTGTGTATACATACATGTACTTGAACACACACGTACTTGGGAAGTAGATTGTGTACGTGTGGCCCGTACAGAGATGCGTCTGCGCAGGGAGAGGCAGGCACAGGTCAGGTCCCTTCACGAGGAGGCTGCTCCGGGCTTGGAAGGAGGTGAAGGGCATGCCGGTCTGGGGACCCCAGCGCTCCCGTGCTGACGGGGCCCCCGAGAAGATTCCGGAAGAGATCGCCGCTTTCCTGCGCCTGCAGCGGGGCTCCGGCCGGGCTGGCTCTGCAGAATGTGGTTTGGGGCCTGAAACGAGTCTCGGGGGGCTGCCCGCCGTGGGCGATGCTCCCAGCCATTGGCTGTGGGTGCCTCTCCGAGGACCCCCCTCCGCAGGAAGGCAGACCCGGCGGCCACTCTGTCCAAGCCACGTCCCCGGACCACACCCCGCGGCCTGACCCCGGGCCCCCCTCGCCTGCCAGCGGGGGCCACTCTCCGGGACACCGAGCTGCCCACCAGCACGTCCAGTCTGACTCTGGTTCCTTTAAAGCCGCCCGCCCGGAAGTCCCGCCTCCCGCAGCTCCCGCGGCCCCGGCCCCGCTCACCCCCCTGTGGCTCTGATTGCAGGGGGACCCAGGCCCCGCCGGCCTGCCCGGGAAGGACGGCCCCCCGGGACTGCGCGGCTTCCCCGGGGACCGCGGGCTCCCCGGTCCAGTGGTGAGTGAGGGGCCGGGCGGGGGGAGCGGGCACGGCCCAGCCCGGTGCTCAGCCCGGTGCTCACGCCGCCGCCGACGTGCCCGTGACCCCATCCCGACGCTTTGCAGGGAGCGCTCGGACTGAAAGGCAGCGAGGGCCCCCCAGGCCCGCCGGGCCCCGCGGTGAGTGTCCCCCCCAAACCTTTCCTGTCCTCTTGCTCAGACGAGGTCCCGCGGTGGGTCCTCAGGAGGCCGTGGCGGAGGAGAGGACGGGGGGAGGGCGCAGGGGGTGGACAGGAGCTTGCCCTGAGTGGCAGCTGTGATGAAGCACCGGTGGGGAGGGGCGGGGAGGGACTGGGCAGTTGAGAAGGAGGCTGAGTGGCCGCCTGGCACCGGGCAGGGCCAGGGGCAGCCAGAGGGAGCGGACGAGGCCTCTAAGTGTGGGCTGTCCGCACGCCCAGGGCCGCAGGGGCGGGGTGAGCCCGCACAGGTGGCGGTCGATCCCAGAGCCGTGGTTCAAGGGCCGCTCACCTGCTGCCTGTTACACTAATGACCAGTCGAGGAGGCTCCGAAAGGGGGCGTTCTCAGTCGCTGGGGGGCGGGGAGCAGGCCTGTGCTTGGAATTATGGGAGAGAGGCCGTTCCCGGGTCGAGGGGCAGATGCAGAGCTGCAAACGCAGGGCCACGGAGTCTGTGCAAAGGCACCAGGGCCATTGGGGGCTCTGGAGTGAGGTTGGGGGGACCGTGGTGCTTGGGGGAGCCTGTCTGTGCCGCTGGGGAGCCTGGTATGAACCCCTGTCTCGCCCCGCCCCAGGGATCTCCGGGGGAGAGAGGTCCAGCCGGAGCTGCCGGGCCCATCGGAATTCCAGGGAGACCTGGGCCCCAGGGCCCCCCAGGGCCAGCGGGGGAGAAAGGAGCGCCTGTAAGTACCACTCGGAGGGGCCGGGGACCCCCCACCCCCGCACCTGGGGGTTTTCTTACTCACCTGGGGGTTCCCCCTCACCTGGGGGTCTGCAGGATGGGCGGGGGGGTGGTTTGAGGTGGTCCTCCCGGTGAATGAGTGTGTGCCGGTGCGTGTGTCAGACCAGGTGTGTCCTGGCTGAGGTTTGGGGGGCAGGTCCCTAAGTGGCCAGGTGCTGGCATGGAGGCTCCTGGGCGGGAGGGGTGCGGGGCGGCTCCCGGCCAGATCTTCCTGTCACGCCTGCATGTCTGTGCCGACATGTGCTGGCACGGGGGGCAGGGGTAGGACATGTGTCCGCAGTGGGCGGCCCAGGCTCTGGGGCCACACGGGGGGTGCCGCCCGCTGGGTGCACGCGCCCCCCCCAGCCCCCGCCTGTGGGGACGAGTGGGCATTTGGGAGGCGCTTCCTTGGTGGGTGGGGGCAGGTGTGGAGGGAAAAGAGGGAGATGTGTGATAGAAGACAAGAAGCCTCTTCTGGGCCCTGATCCCCCCATCCCAGTGAACCCCACAGAGACCCCGGCAGGGCCTGGCGAGGGGCTCAGTGGGGGGAGATGCTCAGTGGGAGCTGGGGGCGGGGCGCAGGCAGGACAGGCTCCTGCGGGAGCGCCCGTCGCAGGGCCGGCGGCATTTACACCCGACACTGAGCGTGCCCACCAGTGTGCACACCCTGGTGCAGTGCATCGTGGGAGGACGGGGTGCCCGACTCAGGAGGGGGCGTTCCCGCCACCCAGAGTGGCCTGGGAGTGAGTGACGGGCATTACCAGGTGTAGTTACCCGGAGGATGTGTCAAGGTTATGGGGAGAGGAAGACTCTGTGTATAGTGTGAGTGTGTGTGTGTGCACGTGTGTGTAATATGAGTGTGGGCGGGTATGTATGTGGTGTGAGTCTGAGTATGGGTATGTGCGCACATGTGTGTAATGTGCACATGAGTACACACACGTGTGTAGCATGAGTATGCACACACGTGTGTGGGTGTGTGCACATATGTGTAATGTGAGTATGAGTGTGCATGTGTATGATATGAGTGTGAGTATGGGTGTGCGGGCGCATGTGTGTAGCATGAGTGTGCATATGTGTCTGTAATGTGGGTGTGGGCATTTGTACACATGTGCGTAATGTGTGTGTGCATGGGTGTGTGCACATGTGTGTAATGCGTGTAGGAGTGTGTGCTGTGTGTTTGGCAGGGGGTGCTGGTGAGAGCTGAAGCTACGGAAGCTGCCGAGGCCGGCATTCGGCCTCCCGGTCTCCAGGCTTAGGGTCCCTTGCGGGGATCGGCTGGGCCGGTGCCTCGGTTTCCCTCTGTGAGAGCGGCCCTCCAGGAGCGGGTGGCGGGGCGGCCCCCGCGAGCCTGGCTGAACTCCGTGGACGGGCACCGTCCCTGCCCCGCGGCTGCCCGGGCCCCCGGGGGCTGAGCGGACGCGCGTGTGACGGGTCTTCTCTCCTCTCAGGGCGAGAAAGGCCCACAAGGCCCCGCCGGCCGAGACGGACTCCAGGGCCCCGTGGGGCTCCCCGGCCCGGCCGGCCCCGTGGGCCCCCCCGGGGAGGACGGAGATAAGGTAAGGGGGGCCGAGGCCCCTGCCCGAGCCGCTGGCCGGTGCCCGGAGCCCGGAGCCCGGAGCGGGCGGCCCATGTCCTCCCCGAGTTCACGGACGATTCTGGAATAGCTCATGCACGTGTGTGATGAGCGAATCAGCCTTCCCTTTGACGTGTGAGACGTCCTCATAAATACTACAATTTATCCAGAGCTCGCAGGAGCTTAGCGCAGGCAGGGAGCTCATGCCCCGAACCCCGTTTTCTGAGTCCCCCCGGTTCACTCAGCGGCAAGGTCACACGTCCCTGCTGGGAGGATTTGCCGCCCGCTCCAGGGCTGAGGCCTCTGGCCTCCCCGGGAGTTGATCTGTTGATTCCCAGGCTGTGGCCATGCGCTGGCTGTGGCTGTGGCTGTGGCTGTGGCTATGGCCGTGGCCGTGGCGCTGTGGGTGATCCATTGTTTAACGCATACATGGATTCGGCTCTTCGGCCTCACCTTCTGCGGCCTCACCTCCCGGTGACGATGCTGCAGCGTCTGGGAGGGAGCCGGCCGCCCGTGGGGACCCGGCAGACGGGTGGCTCTTTGCCAGAGTAGAATCGCGGGGTCCGCGGTCCTCAGACAGCCTGACAGCCGAGGGAATGTTCTCCTCGGGATTCCACCGCCTTTGCCATCGGCCCAGGCTCCCAATGGCGCCTTTGAGCTCCCATATTAAAAAGGAAACGGAGGGGGCCGAGGCCGGTGTGGCTCAGTGGATAGAGCGTCGGCCTGCGGACTGAAGGGTCCCGGGTTCAATTCCGGTCAAGGGCACGGACCCTGGTGGCAGGCACATCCCCAGTGGGGGGCGTGCAGGAGGCGGCTGATGTCTCTCTCTCATCGATGTTTCTGACTCTCGATCCCTCTCCCTTCCTCTCTGTAGAAAATCAATAAAAATATTTTTTTTTCTTAAAAAAAAAAAAAAGGAAATGGAATGAACACACAGGAGCCCTGCAGACAGAGAGGGGGTGACTCCGGATACACGGATCACGGGGGGCAGATAGGATCTGGACGGGTTGGGGGCTGACGGATCTCCCCCTTCTTCCCACAGGGAGAGATCGGGGAGCCGGGCCAGAAGGGGAGCAAGGGAGACAAAGGAGAGCAGGTAAGGCCTGGGCGGCCACGGGCGGGGCCGGAGCTGATGCCCGGACGCCCCCCGCCCTCCCCCGCCGCCCCCGCTCTGCCGGCCTCTCCCTCCCTGGGCCGCAGCCGGGACTCCGGGAGCAACCGTGTCTGTGTTCCCACAGGGTCCGCCGGGGCCCACGGGCCCTCAAGGCCCCATCGGACAGCCGGGCCCCTCGGTGAGTGTGTGCGGTGCAGGCCGCTCAGCCCC